>JAOVYX010019131.1:0-18976 GCA_035668315.1 Drosera spatulata
ATTCCCTTAGCTTACAGATGGAGAGTCTTTTCAATCGGAGAGTTGTGTGTGCGTGATTAGGGCATCGTTGATAGGATGGAAGTAAACTAGCCCGTATTGAGAAGGATGAATGGGTATGATGGCTTTGAGTTGTACCGACTACTGAGTACCTAACTAGTTCTAAAGACGCCAATTGTGCAATGTCTTGCTTTATCCTACCTCGTTGATACTTCAATATGTCATGGGGCATCTGATCAATAGGTTGACCTTGTTGAAAATGTTAAAGTTGAGAGTTTCATGTTGTTTTAAGGGTTGAACTTCTACCTAATTTTCATGTTTGTCACTCTGCTTTATAAATTAAAATGATAGACAATTATTATAAATTATGTCTCATTCTGTAGTTTTTCCATGGTTTTTGCTAGGTGTGTCACTCATTTTTTTTTCTTTTTTTTTTAATATGGAAGATTAAGGAAAGGATTAGGAGGAAGGGCCCGAACTTTTCGAAGTCCAAGACTGGGACTGTTCTCGTATTCAAAGTTGAATTCAGAGAGTGAGTTTCTTTTTACCATTTGAGAAGTGATGAGAAAAGGAATGAATGTCTTATACAACCCGTTTCTCATGATTCCTTTTGCAATAGTTCATATTTCTTCATGGTCGTGGGTTGTGCCTTCAGTGAATTTCTTATTTTAGTTGTTGATTACATTTTTATATATGGTCATCCAAATTTTAGATTCTTAATAATTTGAAATATGGTTTTTCTTCTTACCAAAATTCTATTTGTTGTGGCATGGATAGCTGGCTTCAAGTAAGAAAGGCTTAATTTGTACGACAATCTAAGTGAAACATAGCCTTTGTAAATAAATTGTGAAATAGCAATTTCTGCTGACTTTTGGATTTGTTTGCCCTCCGTGCTTGCATCTTTCATCTCCTCTCCTCCCGAGAATGTCGTGTGATAGACTTACGTCTTACGTTCATTCATCAGACCAGAAATGTTTCTTCTTCTTTTTCTCTCGTTGAGAACCATGCACTTGATCAACACCTTTTGTGGTTTTTCTTACAGCTTCAATCCTGTCGATCAACTTTTATGGTTTCAGCTTTATGGATCACCATCTGATCAGGATGTAGATCTCATTGGAGGCGTTAGTATATCCCACCCATAAATGGATTCCGCTCATTATTTCTGTATTGTGCACTTAGCATTGATAAATTCTGTGATGCAGGTTATTCAGTCTTGGTAGGTAATGGGGCGCTTGGGAGCATTTAACTCTTCTAATCTACAGGTGATCCCTTTTTCCCTCTCCAACTTTCTCTGTTGCAGTAATCATGTGAATTATAGATATTGGCAGTTCTAGATCTATAGGCACATATAATTGTCGATTTACTTAATTTTAGTGTTGGGAATTTGAACGCCAACACCATTGCTCGACTTTACTGTCAAAACATTCTGTTTTTGTGTATGGATAGTTGGCTAGTGAATCCATGAAGTACAACCCACTGTACGATGCAGACAAGGGATTCAAAGTGATGCCTTCATCTTTCCACGACATCGGTGATGTTGAGTTTCAGGACAACTGGGGTCGTGTTTGGTATGAAATGATATTTCACATGATTCTAGTTCTGTTCTAGCTTTCTCAGGTTCTTATTTCTGATACTAATCAGCTGGATTTGTCAACAGGGTGGATCTTGGCACATGTGATTATTTCGCCATAGATGTTCTCCTCAACTGTTTAACTGTATTGAGCTCAGAGTAAGCCCTTGCCCTTGATATTCAGCATGTTACAAAGATTAATCTCGACATGAATGTCAAGCTAACGGATTACGCTTGTTCCTTCTGCTTTAATCATTCATTTCCATATGGAGGCGTTCGCGATGACAACAATTCTTGTGTATTGCAGGTACGGGGGAATCAAGAAAATAATATTTGATGGGCGAAAGATTGGTGATTGGGAAGAGGGGATGACTCAACCAGGTTTTGGTTACAAGTGTTTTAAGATATGATAGTTGAACAGTATGAGTTTGTTCGTAATGTACGTGTTCATCCTGTTAGTAGTTACATTCGCTTGTTATCAGATTGTAATAGGAAAAGCTTCTTGTTACTGTGTGAACCAATAGCAGGACGAACCCTTATCCCTTGGCATGCACTTTCATATCCAAATCCTCAATCCGTTGAAACCATGGAATAAAGGTAAAATCTATGTGTGGTTTCATGGTTTGCTTGATTAACCGAAAAGCCAGGCCAAGACACATCGAGTTTATGATGATTCCTGAAACACTGACCTAAGTAATTTTTTTGTGACCATACTTATGGGTACATTTGAGCAGTCCCATTTACAACTTTTTCAAAATTGTAACTTCTTGATTTCCCCTAATCATAGCAATATAATTTTCATAAAATATATATAAATATATTAATGATCATTCTATCATCCGTACAACTGGTTCCGAACGAACCTCGGTTGATGTGGCTGTATAAGCACAACGTTTCATATGCGTGACAGCCATGGAGCATTCACATTAGATATTGTAAAATAGAATATAGGTTAAAATAAAAAAAATATAATATGTAGTTGAGAAAAGTTGTCATGTGATATTGAAAAAGCGCGTTGGAATATGTGCAGAAACTTTAAAATGAGAAATAATGTTTAATAATTCTTTAAATATAGAATGTTTTTTTATAAGTGTAATGATCCGTCCCAAATTAATTGTTGATCGGGCCAGATTGGGCAATGAACATCGAGATCTGTGACATGCTCAATCACTATCCTGGGTGTGTAATCCTCCATCCTCATTCACTCCCCGTTCTGGATTTTTATGTGGCTGTTTTGTTTAAGTTGCGTACTTTGTCCTATGTACAAAAATAATGTAGTGAATGTGGTGGAGATATGAAAATGGTAGTATTTCTATCTGGTTTTGGTGGTTGTATAGATCTATTGATGATTGATCGTGATGCATTTTGGATTTCGGGCTCTTGATTATATGTTCCGAAAAATCAGTTCACGTTTCATTGGATGATGTGGATGCCGAATGACATTAAGCTGTGACCTTTTACATGTGTCATCTTGGAACCGTTCCCTTATAGTTCGAAGCAATGTGGGTTGGCCTGCTCGTAAAATCGTTATTGTTTTGTTGTGGATGCATGGAGGCTGTGTTTAGGTTTTTCTTTACCAGCTTTGAATCGATACATGCTTTGGCCTACACTTCTAATAAGTGTCATTATGGATGCCCAATCGAGCTCTCTCAGATTTAGTTTCCATTTGTATTGCCGCCTGTATGCATGTGATTGTGGTTCTTGGTGCTATCTGTATTTGTATCGGGCTCATATGGTTTCATTTTTAATGTTCTTCGGGGAACTCAGGCAAGCCAAGGACGTTGTGAAAGCAAAAAAAAAAGCTTATTGGAAGCAAGAACTCGAAGGTTCAGCTCCTTGCTCTTACGGTGAGCCCCTGCACAGTATAATTACTGTTATTGGCTTTTGATTTGCATATGAGCAAGATGCTATGGTTCCTTTTTGCTATTATTATAGACCTGGTTCCCCAATGTGTAAATGGTTCAAATTTAGGAACCGTTATGGCAGGCTTGCTCGGGTAGAAGAAGAACAGAAGAAGATCAATCATGGAAATAGAAACCGCAATGGTCAATGCTTTTGAGTGTTTGGGTATTTTGTTTACCTTTTCGTAAGGAAATGGACCAAACCTAAATCATCAATGGTAGTTCTTTCTCATTCCTGGGGTGCTGTTCCATTTCTTGCGGCTTCACCTCTCACCTTCCTCGACTTCACGTCCTCATGCCAATCACAGAATTCCACCACTTTTGTGATGTCCTACATCTTCATTCCTATATAACCGCCATCTCTCTTTTGCTATCACAGTTCCAGCTGCCCTTATGTATTCATCAGCTTTTTTGAATTGTCAGTCCTCTCTCTGTCTCTGGCGCTGCAGTTTCACTTTTAAAAGTTCTATGCGTACTCTGTCTTTGGTAACTTATTCAGTTACTCTACTGGATTGCAATTATGTGTCATTTGCTACTGAATGAGGAGCAAGAGGAGGAACTGATATGAACTCTGAAGTGAGGCTTGCGTAGAATTGGTTTGTCAATGAGGACATAGGCCAATTCATATGAGGTATTTAGAAAGGATTTGATGCTCACTCTAGGCATTGTTTTGACAACAGAACAGTGGTTGGCCGTTTGGATCTCTGCAGTCTTTACCTGTCTTATTTCGGATGAGAAAGAGACCATTATCTTGACATAGAATTGGCGGTCATGACGGGAGTAACTGGGTTGTTGTTTATTACTGTCAGCTAATGAAGAACAAAAACACTGCAATCCATTTAGTAGCATCGTCTATGGATAGATCCTGCTATAATTTGGTGGATCTTGGTGTGCCACTCTATCGTAAAGGAGTCTGATCATCTTAACAACATTGATTACAAATTACTAGAGTCCTGATTTCCATCTCTCTTGGATTATTGAGGATGTTTGCTTAGACTTGCTACCTTACTATATCGCAGTAACTACTGGAAATATTTTTCTCTGTCTCTTCTTGTCTATAAAGACTTATTGTCTTGTAGTTAGCTGATTTGGTTTTTCTTGGTGCAAGTGTAGTTGTTGGAAACAATTTGTGAAGAATTATGGGGATATTGTGCATATGCATGTAGCACAGAAAGAAGTTCTTCATGAAATGGTAAAAATAGTTAAAAAGAAGGTAAGCTAGGTTCTTGCATTCAAAGTTTTTAGCTCTTCTGATTCCCCGGTAAGCCAGGTAATGATCTTTACCCCTTGTCTTCTTTTAGCCTAATTTTCATGTCAAGGAGAAGATACTGATTCTCATTGACACGTGGCAAGAGGCTTTCGGGGGACCAAGAGCAAGATATCCTCAGTATTATGCTGCATACCAAGAATTATTGGTATGTTGATGATTCTTCAACTTGATTGCATGCCTGTCCTTCAGTTAATTTTCTCATCAGTGCATGTTTTGTGGATGGTCTTTCTGGTCTTGAGCGTATCGGCTGTCGACTATATTTTGCATTTTTAATTGCTATAGTAAATTGGAATGAATGAGCCACACTAGGTAAATGACCTGCGACTCTCTCTAGGCATTTCTGGGTGGGTCTGCTTTTTTTGGATTCTTAGAGGAGTTCATCCTTTATTTATTTGTACGGACGATAGAATTTGTTGGATTTTTCATGTTTAGGTTGCAGATTTTAGGGCCAATGTTTTATCTTCGGTGAGGAATTTATGTAACTGTTATATCTGTATCTACGTCTGCACTTGGTTATTTATATATCCTGTAGATTCTTACATGGGTGGGGCGAAAGAAGGATGCTCCTCAGTATTTTCCCATCTGTTAACTTTTGAGCTAGGTACAGTTGATCTATAGGGCTTTATTTCCTGTATATGTGCAGCAGAGAACTGAGTAGATCGTTTGCTGCTGTTATGATTTTGGGCTAACTCGGTTAGGTGTGAGTTATATCAAAGTGTAAACCATGCTTTTTTGGTCTTGTGTAGGCATTAGAGATCTTCGTTTATACCAGCTTTACTTGCGTTATTGTTTTTAGTGTCCTGAAGTTATATTTATGCATGATCTGGAGCGGTATTTCCACAGAGGATTGAAAGATCTGCTCCTTTATTCGCCCCACCACAAACACATCCTTTGCGGTCTTATTCGCAAAATGTGCGGAATTCAGATGATAGCCAAGAAAGAGCTGACACGTCTTCAGAGGCTGAATATCCTACCTTGAGGTTCTCTTCTCTAGCCGATTTACTCCGATTTACTCTTGCTTGGTATGTTCAGCAGGATTCAGGACTAAATTTTTCTCCTTTTGTTAGCTTAACTGAAATCCAAAATGCACGGGGGATTATGGATGTTCTTGCTGAAATGCTGAATGCAATTGGTCCAGAGAACAAAGAGGTATTTGATCTTTATAGTTCTCAACTATCATCCTCGTCCTCTGAGTAGGCCTTGCTGGGCCTTTTCTAAGCAAAAGCTTGGTGTCCGCTGCAATTTTTAAGCATGTTCTGTTCGACTTCCTCGAGTGATTGGTCACTTACGTTTGGATTGGAGACTTATGGTACTTTGTTGATTACAATTGATGCTATTGTTTCCAGTGTTCTCTAAAGGGATTGAAGCAGGAGATTATTGTGGACATGGTGGAACAATGTCGCACCTACAAACAAAGACGTAAGCTCTTGTAGTCCAATCGTTGCTTTTCTGTGCTCATTTTATGTTAGGATTATAACCTTTACGTGCTAGAATTTCATTTATATTTTAGGGTAAGAAATAAAGGAGCTCTCAAGCGCTTAGGAATTTTATGCAGCTTAGAACCTCTGCTCTTATCTTGTGTTTTTTGTCGATGTTACTGCACCTCAGCAATTTGAACTCCTTTTTTGGACATTGGAGCTTTCCCGATGAGGTCCATGGGTGACAGCCGACAGGGCAGGCTGATATTGATTTTTTCAGAGTGCACAGCAATTTTGTTTTATCTTGTGCCGTACTTCCTGTACTTAGAAAAGAGACGTTATGGTTGAAGGCAAATGATTTCAAAATCAACATGATTATTTTTCATGTAATTTTCTGATCTTATGAGGTTTGCAAGGGTAGGGACAAGGGAGTTTACCGGTTGCTGCATGTATGCTAGTGTGCTGCTAGAAGGATCAATGGCACAGTCCACACGGATGAGGAGATATTTTTCACATAGCCTTTTTTGTTTTTGTTTTTCAATAATTCTAATATTAAGATCTCCACCATTTTATTTTTTATCGATTGTTTTAGCAGCATCTAAGAATGCATTTGGTAGCAATAAAATCCTTTTGCCCTTCTGAGTATTATGCTCTGGCAAAGGGATTTTGCTCTGAAACTTGAAAGTTTGAATCACAGTATTGTTCTTCATATTAATTGTTAGAGATATCTTTAAAATTTACATTTCTTTAAATATAACTGATGCTCTATTTCTATGTAGGGATGAGTCTCTGCTTTGCCAAGGACTAGCTTTGAATGATGACTTGCAGCGCTTGCTTGCAAAGCATCAAGCCCTTGGCTCTACAGAACCAGGGAAACCCAAGCCTGAATCTACTCAAGGTCTGGTCGATGTCGAAGCTGCTTTGGTCGATACAGGAGAAAGCAGCACAAAGGCTGATGGAAGGTACTCTTTCTCCGTTTTTTCTTTTTTCTTTCTTTTTTGAACATCAGGTATAGACAGGAGTCATCCTTCCTGCTAGGATCTATAGCCGTTTTTTTTTTCTTGGGAGGCATAATTACCACTTATTTTGCAGAGCCAGTAGTGCTGTAGGTCAACCATCGAAAGCCCCACCGCCAGCTTCCAATCATAGCACATCTACTTCAAAGGACCTTGCTAAGATCGATCTATTAAGTGGTGATCTTTTGAGCGGCGAGGATCTCGGTGCCCTGGAACCTCAGAGCTCATTGGCTTTGGTTCCTGTGTCTGTCCTGCAGCCTTCAAGCCCGGTTGCTTCTAATCAAAATGCTTTGGCTGTAGTAGATATGTTTTCTGTTGGAACCAGTGCTCCCACTTCTTTGAATGCTCAACAAGAGTTCCAGCAGCAGCAGCAGCAGTTTATACACTCACCACATTCATCACCTTGCCAAAATGGATTTGCGACAAACATGGGATTCCTGTATGAGCAGACAGGGTATCAACAACCCTCCAGTCCTTCCTGGAATACTCATATTATTCAGCAGCAGCAGCAGCCAGCATCTCCGGTATATTCGGTTCAGCAGCCATCATCTCCTAGTTATGGTACTCTTCTATTGCCATACTATCATACTTGTTGATATTGATAGAGCAGTGCTAGTAATGCATCTCCATATATGCTGGAAATATCTATGAAATTTGACGGGGTATATGTCCTTGAGAACGCCACTGACACACTATTTTTATCGCTCTGAAAATTCTCTATCTGATTGGTGAGCAATAATTGGAGCTCGTGCTTTTCGGTGATAACATTTCTAATCCAATTAGAAGAGAGAGTCTGGTAATAGAGAGGAAAAAGGGACCGCTATCTGAAGTTTCATCTTAGTGGTTGCTTTCTGTTCGCAACCATTGAGATTGGGATAGCTGTTTTCTGTTTCCTTGTTCTATTTTTTGGTGTTCTTCCACTGACTCTAGTTTTAGGCTTTTAGCTATTATGGCTGATGACCTTTTTAGAATAAGACACAGTATTTATCATACTCTGATGGATTAACAAGTAACAACTCATACTTAGTACGCCCACCAGGACCCCAAAATGGCGGAGCATTACCCCCACCACCCTGGGAGTCTCAGCCAGACAGCCCGCAATTCGCCTCACAGTACCCTGGACAAATGCAAGTTGCCACCATGGGTAGCCCACAGTCTCCAAAACTAGGACCTCAGATGATGGGTGGAAACCAACAAGTGGTCGGAATGTATATGCAACCGATAACGGCAGCCCAACTCTCAATGATCAACAACATTCAGGCCAACCAGATGTCCGGCATGTATCCGCAGTCTATCCAGGGTGGCCAGATGATGGGAATGCTTCCACAGGCAATGCAGATGCAAATGCAAATGCAAGCTGGTCAAGCTGTGCCGCATTCTTCGCAGATTTATGGGAACCAAATGGCTGGATATGGAGGCGGATATGGGTATGGCCATGGATATGCTCAACAGCAAGATACTCAGTTACTTGAGAACAGAATGTATGCGCTGTCCGTGAGAGATGACAGTGCTCTTAGAAACAACTAATATGAGAGCTCGATGCTTTCCTGCTTGCCTCCATGAAACAGATGCCCAAGACGGAGGACAAGCTATTCGGGGACCTTGTAGATATGGCAAGACTGAAGCCGCTGAAATCTGGTCCAGATAGGACTGGAAGTGCATGATTGTCTAGTTTTGCTTTGTTTTATGTAGACACGATAGGGGAACAAGTCATACTCATTGTTTATTCTTTGATTCCATGTTTTATTTGGCTGTTCTCAGTCATTGGTTCAATTCATGAATCTTCGGACTTCAGTATATACAAGTAACCTTTGCTATTCCAGAGTTTTCCTCGGGTCAAGTTGGATCCCTTGCTGTTTGGTGATGCACAGCAGCAGCAAGGGCAAGGGTTCAAATTTATTTGAGGGTTTTGGGGTTTGTTTTGATATGATTTTTGTTTTAAGATTGGTTTTTTTAATGGGTTTATTTTTAAAACTTTGTTTTTTAATTTTGTGTTTTTAGGGTTTACTTTTTGCTAATATGGTTTAAATTATTATTTTTTTCCAGATTTTTTCTCTTTTTTGGGTTTTGGTTGTTTTACAACACACCTGCTGTAAAGATACAATAGAGGATCAGGTCCACTGCAATATGCACTAGAGTCTCAAATCACGACATGGATGGTCTGTTGCATTCCAATAGCACATGCAATCCAAAAGAGGACAAAAAAGCAACAAAATAAATTTGTTGATTTTTTTTCCTCTTTCGTTGTGATTCAAAGATGATGATTGAACACAACATGAATATCGTTGAAATCCAACAACAGACGATTCAAGTCCTGGTTCTCTTTGGATTCAAGGATGATGATGGAACACAACATGAATATCATTGAAATCCAATAACAGACGATCCAAGTCCTGGTTCTCTTCGGATTCATCTCATTGAACTGATGAGATTATTCCTTAACTTCTTCCAAAAGCCTAGATGAGAAGGATAGGATGAAGGGATAAATCCACTATTGTGTGTATATAATCTTCAACTTTGAGTAAAAGTTCACACAAACATATCAACCTTTATTATAACGATAAAAAAAACAACAGTAAAAACTATCACAGCATCAATACGTAATCTCATTATTTTTAAAAAAAATATAAAAAAATAAATGAAAACATTATTATTAATGACAATATTATTATTTTTCTTTTTTATTATTGATGTTGTCAATTATCTTTTTTATCGATTATTATAAAATCTATAAGTTTTTAAAATAGATGCATTAGAGTATAACATCTTATGAAAGGCATAATTGACTCTTTTTTAAATTTAGACTTAATTGACTTGAATAGTATGTGTTACCCTTTATCCAAAGTTTAAGAAGAGATCTCTCATCTTCGTCGCCCGACTGCGAGCGACTCAATCAATCAATCAATCATCGATTCGAATCGATTCCTCTTAACATCGCAGGTTACCAGTCTCCATCTCTCCTCTCCCTTTCTCTCTCGATTTCTTCATTCACCGGTACCGAGGCTACACAGATTGAACCGAGTATGATATGTTTATAATCGTTTGATTGTGACTTTCATATCGTGTGAAATCGTGTGATTCGATAGCTCGTTTCTGTTATGATCGTGAAGTTTGATATCTGGTTGATGGTTCGATTGAGGATTGATTGATTAGGTTAGGGTTAGGTTTTGAGTCTGATTCTTTCTGATTGTTCATGTGAAATGTTTGGCTAGTGGTTGACGAGGTAGGTGGTTGGAGTTAGAATCGTAGGGTCGGTTGTGGGATTCGATGATAGACTCGGATAGAATTTGGTCGTGAATCAATTCATAGAGTTCTGATTCTGGCTGTGTTGGTCCTCGATGGTTTGTGATAAATGGAAGATGAGATTGTAAGCTTGATTTCTCAGGATGCGATGATTTTCGATCAAATTCGCATCAATATACCTTCCAGAGAAAGAATATTGTTGTCTTCCCTTGAATGATAATACGCTATTACATATGCCAATTTGTAGTTGAGAAATATGTCATCTTCCCTTAAATGATAAATGCAATCCATTGTTTGATTTGAACTGGGCAAAAAAAAACTTGACTTCATTGTAGAATAGAGGTCGATTGGATATCTTCAGAGTGAGATCAGTGTATAAATGATGCTAGGTTTTCCTATTTTCTTGAGATTGTCCATGGAGCTAAACATCTAGCTAACTGAAGTACATATGCGCGATTGGAACACCTTGGCCCGTGGCTCCTCTTTATGCTTTGTCCCTTAGCCCTTGGCTATGCCGCTTATGCCTAAATCAGAAGTTAACTATGAAGTTATTTATTTTTCTCCTCTACCGTAATTCCATGGATGATCTGATATTATCAGTTTATACTGCTAGTATGCTTATTTTGTTTTATTTTTTGTCAGTTAGGTTATTCTTTTCTTTTGTCTGTTGATGCAGTCTATCCCAAGCTTCTCAAGTTTTGGGGCCTATTGAGACAGGAAATATTTGAGGAAATATGCAGGTAAAATCTTTTAATGTTCATCAAACAATGTCCTTGATCTTTTTACGTGCTCCACCTGATCATTTTTGCATTTTGTTTCTTGGTTGTGGGATGGGTCTAAGTGAATGATCGCATGATGTAAGACTCTCAGCTGAGGATGGATATGAAAAAGAATGGGGATAGGCAACACTGTACCTTCTTTACTGTCTTTGTTCTTATTGAGTTTGGTTTGGTTTTCAAAAGAAATGATTGAAGCCATCTTTTTAATAAAAAAAATATGGAATGAGGTTAAGAAAAGCAAAAATGTACAAGGAAGCTCATGTTTGAAGTAGAGACTGCCCCTGGATTCTTTGCATATTTTTTTTTTATCATTTGATGAACTGAATTGGCATGTGACACAGCTTCTGAATGATTTGATTGCCTTTATGTGAGGTATTTTCCCAAGTAGACAAGAGGCCATTGAAGTTCAAACTATTAGGCATATGTGCCTGCACAGATGACTTAATTGGTTGGGATGTGGAATCCTCGATTACGATTGCTAACCATTTTGGTAACAGGCATCAAGGGCAAGACTTTTCAAGGAATACAAGGAAGTGCAGCGTGAGAAATCTGCTGATCCTGATATTCAGCTTGTTTGTGACGATTCAAATATATTCAAATGGACTGCTCTCATAAAAGTAAGCTTCCGCTACAGATGACTTCTTTTCTTACAGGAGGATGATTTTGATTTTTTTTGGGTCATTTCAGGGACCATCAGAAACGCCTTATGAGGGTGGTGTATTCCAGCTTGCTTTTGCTGTTCCTGAGCAGTATCCGTTACAACCTCCGCAAGTGCGCTTCTTGACAAAAATATTTCATCCTAATGTTCATTTTAAGGTAGGTAGTTATATTTGCTCGTTTCTGTGGGTGGACGAGAGTATGAGACTGGCTATCTGCTTTTCATATCATATTTTTACCGGTGAAGGAAACAACCTTCAGTCCGATATTTTGCTATCTCGTCTGATTTGTGCTGAGCTTTTTTATCTCACATTTTTGCTAGCAGCAACCAATGTCCTAGCGAACACTTTTGATCACTTAGACTTTGTCAAGAAGAAATATGAGATGTTGGAACTTTAGTAACTGTGATTGCTATGACTTCACAATATTCCTTTTTCTGCTTCAGACTGGGGAGATCTGCCTTGATATCTTAAAGAATGCTTGGAGCCCTGCTTGGACCCTGCAGTCGGTTTGTAGGGCTATAATTGCGCTGATGGCACATCCAGAACCTGACAGCCCATTAAACTGTGATTCAGGTATTTCGGAATGTCTCTATTTGCGGATTTCTCTCTATCTTTAGGCTGGTGTGTGACGGAATGCAATAGGAGTGGCTAGGGTTTTGCTACCTGCAAAATTGAGGGTTGAGCTTTAAGTTAATTTGGGTTGTTAGAGATTGCTGGTTCATGCATGCAAAAGGAAAAACAGAAGGTTCTGGTTTGAAATGTAGATGAAGATAACATCTGTGGAACGGCGGAACCTGTTAATGTATAAATTCTAGGTACTGAAGGGATGATACGTGGTCTAGAAAGAATACCTTGATAATATATTGCTGTAATTTTTTGGAGTATTGATCTACCTTCCACAGGAAATCATTAATTGAAGCACAAAAATGCTAACATATGATCTTCCACTTCCACTTCTCTTGAGTTTGAACTCTGTCATGTGGATACTTGGGGTTGCGTGTGAAAATGTCAAGTTAAATATGCGATTTCGACTTTAGGACCACTTGCATTTCCCAATGTGCTTCTGCTTCAGCAAGCCTAACATTGATTTGTTATCTCCATGCTTCACCTCAGGTAATCTTCTACGCTCAGGAGATACACGGGGATTCCAGTCTATGGCGAGGATGTACACCAAGTTAGCAGCCATGCCGAAGAAAGGCTGAATCGTGTTTTATACCTCTGCAAGTAACTTGCAAATGTAATCTCACCAGCAAGTATTGAGTTGATGTATCTAAAACCTATATCAAAATGCATCACAGTACAATGCTGAACTAGCAGAAGCAGGGGCATTTGTAAAAAGGTAGTGAAACTGTATTGCTATTCGGATTAAGAATGCACATCAGCTCTTATGTTTGATTCTTGGGGTCATTAGTGGCTCTGTAAGAAATACTGAAGACCAATCCGTTTGCTGGTATACATCGCCCGTGATGAATTTCAAGCCTCATTAAATTGGGGGAAATGTACTTGAAACACAGAACTTGGTATGAAGCTTGAAAACTTTGTCGACTGGTATTTTGCTGGAGAATATGCAGGTTTATAGCGGAAACAGGAAAACAGGAAATTTCGTGACACTCAGTCAACAACATTAAATGGAGACTTGGTGACCCTAGGATGCTAAAAGTGTTCATGTTGCATTTGGCGTGATTATGCTTTAGTTGTCTTGGTTTTGACATATCGAGGTATCATGTTGTTCGACTAAACCACATAAAATATATTTATCATAACATGGTATGAAGACATGAAATACTATACTACTATTGTTCTACACTAATATTGCATAAAACAATGTCTCAAAGTCCTGCCACATGGATTAAAAATTCAATCGATAAACTCTCTTTCGTGCTGCGATTTATTTTATTCAGGACTATAGAGAGAATATAAAATTTCACGCACTTCGTAAAACCATATTGTGTCTTCTCCGTTCGGGTAACCAAACACTTCGGACACTTTGCGTTGATAAAAATGTTTTTAACATTTAGACAACATATTCACGAAGAGGAAAGGATACATAATCCGTCCGTCTCGTTCAAATTATAACGATTTGATTCGACACAATAATTTATATATGTTTGAATTACTAAAAAATGATAATTTTGTATTTTTGAATGTGTGAGATAAAAGAGTAAGGAAAAGAAAAAAGAGCAATGATGGTGGCCCTGGTGAGTGAGTTGATGTGATACTTCCTTCAATCCATAATATAAACAATATTTATCTATTTGAATCGTCCCAAAATACATGTAACATATCATATTTAGTAATTTTTTTACATAAAGAATATACGAAAACAATCACCCTGTTACAGTACACCCACTATTTTTTCTCATAACTGACAGTAAGCCCCACCACCATCAGAAAAATATTCTTTTTTCATCAAATTTCATACAAATTTCACACACATATAAATTCGTATATCGGATCAAATCGTTGTCTATATTTTAAAATAAAAGAAATATAAAATAATTTTTTTAAAAATATTTATATATGAAAAAAATTATTAAATATAAAAAAACATAAATTAAATAAAATATAAAAAAAATATTATAATTTAAACGAAAGCAAAATAACACGCAGAGGTACTCTCCACGCATAGCATATAGTAGTAGCATAGGGGTGGTGTTGGGTGTATAAAAATAGTCCAATGGTTGACAGGTCAGCGGTCCTTTCTTTCCTTTGGGAGGGCCCGAACCGGACAGCCACAGCAGGCAATGGGAATGGGTCATGGGCCTAGCAGCGGGCAGCGTACGGATCCTATAGATCTTTATTTTCGTTTTGTACTTTCCCTTTCTATTGCTCATTGGTTGAGGGGTCTGTTCTATCATAATTTATTAGTGCACAGTAATTATATTTCTTTTTTTCATATATTTCTTCTCGGCATATTATTAAAAATATATATTTTATATAAATTATAATATTTTTATATTAGACAATGTTAGAATATCAATAAACTCAAATTATCCCTATTTTATATCACATTATTTTTTCTTTTATTATATTTTTTTTTTCTTTCACTCACAAGAGTATTAAGATAAAATATCATAAAACTTAATATTCGTATCAAGTGAACAAATCATAATTTATATGGAATAGAAAGAATGCATATAGTACTTTTTATTGGATTGTCATAATTTATTTATAACCTTTTCTTTTTTAACAAATTTTCAATCTAAAAATCAAATCAATCATGTTATGTTATAATACACTCTTTCAACTGCTATAATAAATCATACTATCTCTAAAAAAAAATTCAACAAATTTTATCAAAATTCAACACATATATGTATAAAATTTCGTATCTGATCAAACAATTATATGTAAATGGGGACGAATGGAGTATTTCTTTGCTCATGGTATACACTACCATAACAATCAAATTATTTATGAATGGCTCCTTGATTTAGTCATGTCACGAATACGTGAGATTTGCATGGAAATAGTGATAAGTAGGAGTGTATGATCCATCATTTTCAATAGATGAAATTAACTGAAGTAATTTATCATTTTTAAAATGAATTATTTAACAAGGTTTAAAGAGATTTAATCACCTCACTAACAATGTAATACTTATGAAGAAGTTATCGTCAATTCATCTAATATTTTATACAATGATACACTACAAAAAAAGGACTGTTTTGCGATGGAAAATTTTCGTCGCAAAAAATAAAAAATCCGTCGCTAATGCAAAAATTAGCCATAGATCTATCGTTAAAACAAAAATATTACGACGGATTGACTTTTTTCGTCGTTGATTTTTTTTTCTATAGTTGCGAATTTAGCGATGAAAAATCTGTCGCAACTTACGTAACTTAGCGACGGAATCCATCGTAAAAAAACCGTTCCACATTTTTCTAAATATAGCGACGGATTTCGTTGCTAAAATTTCTCTCTAGAAATTAGCGACGGAGTCCGTCGCTCAAGAATTAGCGATGGATTTCGTCGTAAAATAACTATTTCAATTATTGAACATTTAACAACGGAATACGTCGTTAATTGAGTATAATTTTTTAAAAAATAAATTAAAATTTCAGCGCGTATCGATACAAATACATGTACCTAGAACATCCATCAACTCAAAAATAAACAAACATCAATCAAATTCAACTAAAATCTTGAATTATAGACATATAAAGTGTTTACAATAACCTAATAGCCATCAATGACCAACTAGTCGAACATCACGCTGCTCTGGAGGGCAGGAGTCGTCGTCCGGAGGTGGTTGAATAGGAGAAAAAAGCTCTATCAGCCTCGTTCTGACATGTAAAGGATCCTCATCCATCTTCATGAACAGGAAGGCCATCTGCTGCTCCATCCTGACCTGGCTCTGTCGGAAGGTGAGGACTTCCTTAAGTTGATAATAATCCTCCGGAATCCCCCGAGAGCTTTGCGATTGACTCCTGGATGAAGAGTTGAGCATGGATCGGGGGTACAATTGGCTCGCAGCTGAGCAGACGTCATATACCCTTCCCTTGTCTGTCTGAGAGACCTCCAAGAAAGTCCGATCAGCCACGACATGAAACTGCTGCTGAGCAACCTCGGGATCGACAGACTCATCTATATGCGACTCAGGCAGCTGACCGAGTCGCTCAAAATATGAATCCTACATTAGATAATTTATAATGCATTAGTAATGTGAAATGTAATGAAAACTGTATTTAATAAATAAGGAGCGAAAGAAAAGACATTCGAATCTGTGTCGCAGGCTCGTCAACTAGCGGAATGTCCGCTATAGACTTCCCGGCCTGAATGATCTCTACAACGTCAGGGGCATCCGACTTCTTATGAGTCTGGATAAAAACCTCGGAGCCCATTACCGTTCGCTTCAAGGCCGTTTCCTAAAGTAATTAAAGAAAAACAGTTCAAGCGACATTATGATTGTTATGAAATTTTTTTAATGAGATGACAAAACACGTACAAATCTTAAATGTACCGAATGAAAAAAAAAACGGAAAACTTACCATCTTCTTCTCGGTGTCGACGGAGGACACACTGTCCTCAGTGTGTATCGTGGTCCCCTTCGCCCGGTTCTGCTGGACGATGTCAGATTTTGTCTGAAAATCCTCACTCGTGCACTGCCTCTCCAAGTGTTCCATTGGAAGCTCGAAGGGCATCCACTGTACGTTGTCGAATCGTCCCTCAATGATAGCGATTCGAGCCTTATAAAAGATGTCTGGGAAACGACCTTTCAATGTTGCCTCCCATCCAGCGCGTACCCGTGCATCGAGTGATGCATCCCAGGTATACTACGGCTGAAAAAAATAATAGAACAAATTAATTTCTTTAGTGCATTTATATATATCGAAATAAAATTAGAGATAACATAAAAAGGGATTTCGGGTTCGTACCGAGAATCAACCGAACATGCGATCACGTGCGTATAGTGGAACCTCCGAATAGGTAGTCCACAACTCCTCATAAAAGACGGTGAATGATGCAGTGACTGTCCTGACTACATCACTGTGATAAAACCTACAAAATTGCAATCCAAATACATATAAGGATTTGGAAAATGCGTCTTTATTAATGATGCATAAATATAAAATATATATACGAGAAATAAAAAGGGGAAGATAACATAAAATTTTTACCAATGTGTATGTGGATGTAATGAAAAATTAGGATCGATATCCGATAGTCTAGATCTACTATCATGGGAGGACGATGACCGTGCTGATGTAGAAGCACGAGGAGAGAGCTCATCCGGAGGCAACGCCGGGGCTAACTGATCATGACCGTGTTGTACATTTCATCCACAGCCTCAATTTCTTCATAATATTCAGCCGGGAATGCATTAACCAACATATCCTCATAATTATTAGAATGTTGAAACACATTCGAAGGATCCACAACGTCCGATTGGCACACATTTGACGGTCCACCAACTTTTACATGATGATTCTGTCCCCATGCTTTTTCGTGATAAACCCAAACAAAATAATTCTTCGTGAAACTCTTACTGAGAAGATGAAATCTGAGAGTGTCAACTGTTTGAAATTGTCCATTCCTACAATTCTTACAAGGACATCTCAAATGTCCTGCAAAACGACCTTCGTCGTGTTGAAGAGCAACCTTAACAAACTCGTCGACTCCCTCGACGAAACGATTACTCTAGTGACGACCATCCAATCGCTGATACATCCATGAACGATATAACTCCATGTCGTTCAAACTTCTACATTGAAACAATAGATAAAAATCAATTCATATTAAGGTTAAATGCAAACTCGGATATACAAGGTTATGCTTACAAACATTTGGCATTTATTCAAGATTATTTTCGTCTAAGACATATTTCATTCTTTCGATAGTTTGGATTAGGTTATACCCTAAATATAAAGAATTGTTAACTCGTAAAGAGAACGTTAACACAAAAGGATAACACTAATTCTCAATCCGAATCCATCACCCATGACAATTTACATAAACAATGACAGAATTTCCTCATCATCATATATAGCAAGTTAGGGCTTCAACAACCTCAATCAAACCCGAGTCTCATACCCCGTACAACCCCAATCAAATCTTAACTCGATCACTACCCATTTCACAATCCATAAATTCCATTAGAATCCTAACATTATCAAATCAAGAATTGCTTCAGCAAGCTTATTTCAAACCTCGCATTATGATACACGAATAGGGAAACCTAATGAAACACCATACAAGCAACCTCCGCATAACCATAATCAAGCCACAATCACTGCAAGTAATGATTTGATATTTTTTCAATCAAATTTCTCAAATTGAGCCAAGAACATACAAACCCTAATCCAACGTCTGACATCCAAACACCCGTAACACCTCAACCAAACCCTAATGAAACCACAGTATATTTCATAACCACATATATTGTCACACATCGCATGGAGCTACGGGATATATATATTAACATTGCAAAATTAATTTAATTAATACTTACAACGAGCAGGACGGCTGTATGTGTCGGCGACGAGACTGCATGATGGCGGGTGGTCGATGCAGCAACGGAGAGCGACGAGCAGGGTGGCGGTGTGTGTCGGGGCGAATTGGCGCGCCGACGAAGATGGTGGCGAAACGGCTGGGGCGCGGGCGCAGCTGGGGGGGTTGGGGC
>JAOVYX010019132.1:0-18976 GCA_035668315.1 Drosera spatulata
TTAGTTAGCCTTGTCATGAACCGGGTTCGTGACGGCGTAACGCCACGTGTCCTAGCAGCGGAGTTCGGGGCGTTACAAGAACTAAAAGGATAGTACAACTTACATTTGTTGATGGCCTAACTAAAGCTTTTTCTGACTGTCCTAACTTGATGAAACAACAGTTATCTCATTTGTTTGATGTATCTGACCTTGAGATTAATTGAAGTAAGAATCATTCGTTCCTTATTGTTGTTTCTGAAAGTATCTAGTCCGTAAAGGATGATCGTAAGGTGAATCCTGCGATTTATAATCAAACCATGAATGTTTTCGATCATCCTTCAAAGTGAAGGAGTTGGTACGCTCCATACAATAAGAACATGCTAATATTCCAGGTGTGCTCCATCCCAATAACCTTCCATGAGCAGGAAAATAACTGAAGGTCCATAATAACGTTGCCCTCATGTGGAATGTCTGTCCCCAATGAATGTCATATTTCAACTTATCAAAAATCCATAGATGTGTCGATTCATCAATCAAAGATTGCAACTATACATCAAGATTACCTTTTGTGATTTTTGTCGAGGAATAATCATGGACAAGATCTTATACTTAGTCTTCATGCACAACCCAGGAGAAAGATTATATGGAGTCAATGTCTTAGGCCAACACGAGTAATCGAACCCGGACTTATCAAAATGAGCAAATCCATCTGTACATAAACCCAAGCGTATATTTTTAGGTTCTGCGGAGAACGAAGAGAACTCATTGTCCAAATGCTTTTGCACACACTATCTTATGCTTTTGCTGTCCAAATACTTGTTGGAGTGTCAAGACATCCTCAATAGTGTTCTTGATTGCATATAATCGTTGAAGCCTCGAAGTTAGTTGAAAATATCTTGATACTATTGAGCAACACGTTTCTTGTCGCGCAGGTTTTCCTTGTATCTAGATGCCTCGTAAACGGAACAAGATTCCAAGTTGGCATCCACCTTTCAATACAACATACAGCCATAAGGATAGACATCTATCTTCTGAACAGAAAATCGAATGCCCCTCACCAACCTGTTAGTCGAGTCTAACGTTTTTGTCATTACGTTATCTTTCGGATAGATATCTTTCAACAGAGCAGCAATGACATCCGTCGCTCGTTGAGGCATGCTATACTCCTATTTGATGTTCGACAAGTTAGACGCGGTCTTCAACTGAGAGAGTTTGCAAGCAAGATACAATGCCTTCCATGTTGCATTTAACGTATCAAAGTACTCTCTATAAGAAGGTGACGAATTGTTCTCAAAATCATTCCTTTTTCCTACCATACTCTCAAAGTTAGCAGCCCTAGAATCATCCGTGACCATGTTCTCATATGGATTCTCCCTATCATTCTCGATGGTTCAACCTCTTCAACCTCACCATGAAAGTTTAAGATACAGTATTCCGACAAAAAACAGACCAATATAAGTGCACCTTCACGACATCAACCAACTGATAGTCCTTATTTTTACGCTTCACACATGGACACTTATCCAGCATAGTTGAACGTTTGATGTTGAAGTGCAATGTTTATAAATTTGTCGATATTTCGAGCTAGTATGGTACACAATCCGTTCTCTAAGACAATCTACGAGATCGGGCTATGAAGTCCACCCAGCTTTTTGGGTTTACCGAACTTAACTTGTGGAATGACGATTCGGAGTTAAGTTAACGGGCTTGAAGGCTCCTTCGTCGCCTCTCGACTAGTCGTTCATACATTCAAGGTCTATCATACATCCATGATAAATCTCAATCCATCACTGTTTAAAACAAGATCAAAAAAATCGATCATTAATTTCTTTTATAAATCAAAAAAAGATATTAGATATATTGAAAAATTTCAATGTTATTTTAATCCTAATTTTATTCAAATAGACGTTTAATGTATCTAGATAAAAAATTTGTCTTCACTATTTAAGGATTACTATTTAATAATTTTAGGCTTTATGCAACTAACAATTGGACCAACCAAACAAATTCAAACAAATTTCACCATCCGAATCATTTCTTAATTAAAAATCAATAATAAATCAAGTAATTCGCAACTCATCCAAATCATCCCATCAACCAAACCACCATCCAAACCATTTCATTCCGAAATCACATTCACTTTTGAATTCAACCCCTCGAATCGAGATATATTTTCCTTTTTTTTAGTTTTTTTTAACAATCCAATTCATCAAACCAACCCGACTGGTTAACATTAATCCAAATTTGTCAAACCAAACACTTCATCAAATTAAATATTTTAACTAAATTAATTAAAATCAAATCAATTAAAAGATTAAGATTAAAGAAAATATACATTGCACAGTTAGAATTTTGAATAACAAAGGGGATTTAAAATTGGAGATGGTTGATGCTTTCCGGGTCGGCGATGGCTTGCGGCAAGGGGATGAGACATCGGCTGGTGATTCCGGCAAAAGGAGGAGGCAAGGGGAGGAGTTGTCACGAGGGAGGGGAGACGCGATCTGGCGAGAGGATTCCGGCAAGGTGAGGAGACGAGGGGAGGGTGGGGCGGGGAGGAAAGTAGTGGGCGATGATGGTGCGGCAAGGTGCCAATGGTTCGTGGAGTTTGATAAAAAAAATTAGGAAAAAAGAAGTGTGAAAAACAGATCTGTCGGGATTATTATTTTGGTATGCGACCGAAATGGTCGTTAGTTTACGACCGACATTAGTTGCCGACCGATTCGATCGTCGAAATTTGCGACCAACATCTCTTTTCGATGGTTAAATGTATTTTATGACCAATTCTTTTTTTCAGTCACAACTTTTAACGATCGTTTAATTTGGTCGCAAATATGCCTCTTTTTTTCTTTTCTTTTAGTGTGGTCCTTATGCTGGGATTTCCAGTGGGTTCTTTATCTATGAGATACCTTGATATCCCTATTTCCGAAGGAAGCTGGATATCCTTGAGTATGTTCGCTTGATAGAAAAGATTAGAAAGCGAATATCATCATGGGAAGCTCCTTTCTCTTGCCTTTATAGCGTAGAGTTGATTAAATCAATTATTATTGGCATTAATCAGAGTTTCTGGTGCCAAACTTTACTTATTCCAAAAGCAGTCCTCGACCAGGTTGAATCTTTATGTCGAAGCTACTTGTGGACTGATTAGGCTTTGGGGCAAAAGGGCTCTTGTAGCATGGGAACATGTTTGTGTTCCCAAAAAAGCTAGAGGTCGGAGGTTTTTTAATCTCAAGAACTGGAATCTTGCTGTTCTAAATAAGCTAATCTAGGCCTTAGAGAATAAGGAAGTCAGATGATGGATTCGTTGGGTAAATGAATATTATTTGAAAGGTATTTCCTTGAATCTGCTGCAGATTAAAGGTAATGATTCCTTGCTATGGAAGGGCTACTGAGAGATCAAATGCAGATCACTCATATATGTGGATTTGATGCTGGCCATATGATCACTGCTAGAGAGGTGTACCGCTAAAGACCAAGGATCATGTCTTCTTCATGGTCGAATATGTCCATATCTTGCTTGACATTTTTTTATAATCGTCTCTATATGACACTACAAAAAAAAAAAAGGGTGAATTTATGATTAAATTATGTTTTTAATCATAAAATTAGCGACTATAATTACAATTTAGTCGTAAATTTTACGACCACATAGGTTTAGTCGTAATATTTGCGATTATAAGAGTTTAGTCGTGAATTTGCGACTAAAATCAGGGTTAGTCGTAAAATTAACGACTAAAATATTTTTAGTAGCTGTTTTTGTGAGCAAAATTAATAATAGTCGCTAATTTTGGGACAAAATAAATATTAGTCATAAAGTTAATTTTTTAAAAAGACATCAAAAATTATTTTTTGTAATTTTAAGATCAATATATTTTTTTTAAGCAAATATAGCGATTAAATTATGACCATAGTCACAATATTGACGACTAATTTAGTGTATTAGTCGCAAATGTAGCGATTATTTTTATTGATTAGTCGTCAAATTGAAAAGTTCATATATAACTTGTTTACAATAATATAATCTGGAGTTTCATTTGTCACATTGACAAATTTATTAAGGTAATTAACATGAGCTTGTTAGGGTAATTTATTACCTTAGTTATCAATTTAAAGACTAATTTTTTTATTTAATCGCCAAATTTGACTTGCGAGGAAGTTTTTAACGACTAAGGTTTTTAGTCGCAAAACACATTTTAACGATTAATACTCTCATTTTACGACTAAAAACCTTAGTCGTTAAAAGCTGGTTTTTTTTGTTTTGTTTTGTTTTTTTTTTTTTTTTTTTTTTTTTTTTTTTTTTTTTTTTTTTGTGTGTGAAGATGAAGCCTATGCTTGTGATATATGGTCGAGGTAATTGTCTGTGAAGGTTTCCCTCGGGTAAGACATCTAGTGCCGCAGTGCATTATCGGGGAAGAGGGCGCATGCCTTTTTGGTTTATTATATCTGGCAAGAGTGTGCTTATCGCTTGCATAGACAAAAATCTCGCATTCTGAAATGCTTGCTGAATATATATGGGGGGGCTTATAGTGTCGAGTAATCTGCAATTGCTGAATTTCTATGTGTTTTTCTTTGCTCGTTTGAGCTTGTTTGTACAGAACGTTATGTATTTTCGCTTGATGTTCAATGAAAATGGTTTGTCGTTCTTGAAAAAAAAAAAAAAAAAACTGTTGGCAATAATCCAAAGTGTAACCCCTTCCAATATCAATTAAACACATAATAGTTCGTTGTGGTTCTCATAACAAAATGACTTAGTTTATTCATCGCGAGAAATTTAATCTCATATATATCGTATTGCCCATTTGTTTTTAAGCGGATCAAACCGCGACAAAGCATTTCAATGACAAACGGTATGACAGAGCATTATTGTCATTTAAAAATTTTATTGGATACTCAAGTAATTTTATTTCATTTAAACTAACATAATTTTATCCAATTAATTTTTGGCCTTTGATCATGAATTGAACGATCGAGATTAAATCTTGACGATATTAAATTTAACCAAAGTTAAACGAATCCGAACAATGATCATATCTATAATCTCATCATCACCCCAGTTAAATATAAATTTTAATATATCAAATCTAACATAAAATATTTGGATTAAATGAAAAAATAATAATCATCATATATATAAAATATTTCACAAAAAAATATACAATAAAATCAAATGAAGCCTTTATCCCATCAAATGGGGTCGGCTACATGAATAAGACGACGTTATTCCAATCTGTCATGTACATTATCTTCTATAAGATTATGATAGATCATATCATACTTTAAGGTTTCTCTCATGGTCTTTTTAGGTCTCCCTCATTCTCTCTTGACATATGCTAACTCCTAAGTTTCACATCTACTAACAGAAGCTGTGACTGGTCTGTGTTTCACATGACCATACCATCTTAATCGTTACTTCCTTATCTTATCTTCTACTTGCATTTCACAAAAAAAATATACTTCACCAAAAAATCCTTAAAGCTTACCTATCACGATATTATATAACTTTATTTCACAAAACGATAATTATTTTTTTGTTCTTATACATTAATACACACGGACGAGTTTTCTATTTTATTTTATAAGATGAGTTTAGCGCTAGATTTTTCTATCTCTATCTTTTAATTGAATCTAATAATCGAGATTGAAGACTAATATAAATAAAGCATATAGATCGTAATACGTAAATCAATTTATCGAAAAAAAAAACCGAACAAGCAAACTATCAAATTCAATATACAATATTAATCTATATATATTTAATATAGAGATTATTTTAACTCTATTATGTTTATTCATCCCGTGCAGCGCATGAGTCAGTATTCTAGTATATATATCGTATTATCCAGTCGTTTTTAACCGCGACAAACGACAAACGATATAACAGGATATTATTATCGTTTTAAAAAGAATATCATTTAAAAAATTAAAATCAGTTTAATAAAATCGAGGGTGATTTATCCAAAACTACAAATAATTGAAAATAATTATAAAAAACCGCACAAGGGATAATAATTACAAAATACATATAAACTTAAAATATAAAGCCCTACACTTACTTCATCTCATATCCATCAGCAAAATCATCGTCGGACCTCTCATCGGAATTCGACATCGTCGTTGGAATCATCGTCTAAATCTTCGTCGTAGTCCGACGACGTCGGCGGAATCTTCATCAGGAATATTTTTCTCGTTCTACTCAACACAACAACCCAAAATAATACATATACTTAATTGACATTCTATTTTGATCATGGTTTTTCTGTCGCTCTATTTTGATCATGCTTCTGAGCAAAAATACAAAGCACTTGAAGGAAACAGAGCGCCTGAAAGAAACAAAACGTATGTGTAAAGACACTGAACGCCTGAAGCAAAAATAACGCGGCTGAAATTGACATTGCTCAATTCAACCTCATCGAGGTTTGCTTTCTCGTTTTCACATCTAGCAGCTAGCTTCGCTCTGTCAAAAAAACACAAAACTTTTACAACAAAAATCGTTTAACATTTGAGCAACATTATTCCTCTGAGATATTTCGTCGAACACCTTCCTTGCATCCCCTACATTTCGCATATAAATCCACTTGAAAATCCCACGAACCTATCAAATATTGGATCGCAGAGATGTATCGCGATCAGTGGAACTGGACTAGCAAGAATCCTTATGACGGATGTGGAGGAGGGCGAATGTGGAGGCGGAGAGGTCGGAGAGGGAGAATAGAAGCGGGAGGAGGAGGAGAACGAGGAGGAAGATGAGATTATGGGAGGAGAAGAGAGAAACGTTCAAATTGTATGTTTTGGAAATTAAAATCCCACATGGATATTTTTGGAATTAATTTTCCAAAACTGTGTGTTTGGGTAATTTTCTGTAAAATCTAATCTAATATATGTACCAACCAATCAAAATTAAAACATCCCAATTTCTCCTCTCATCAACCACCGTAACCTGAATTTTATTGAATGTCATATATATCAAAACCTAATACTCTACATGGTAAAAAACTGAATAAAAAAACATGTCGTAGTACCCAATAGCTGCAAACGGCAAACGATATGACAAGATATTATTATCATTTTAAAAAAATATCGGTTAAAAAATTGAAATCAATTAAATAAATATAATCTACCATATATCTCAACCAATCAAAGTTAAAACACCCTGATTCCTTCTCTTATTAACCACCGTAACCTGAATTTTGTTAAATCTAATGTATATCAAAATCTAATCACCATGATTCTACATGATAAAATTCTTAATTAAAAGAAAATGATTTTAGAATTATACATAATCTTATCTACCAAAATAAGATTTTATTGATTCTTAAATAATAATGCACACGTGTGACTACTTTATTTTATTTCATAAATCGAGTTTTATGCTAGATTTTTTAGTCATTATCCTTGAATTCAATCTGATATTTGAGATTGAGTACTAATATAAGCAATACATATAAATTGTTATACTTAAATCCATTTATCAAAAATATAAAAAGAATAGAAAATATCACTTTCAATATGCAGTAACCTATATATCTAAGTTTAATGTTATTTATTTCTATTATTTTTAAACATACGTGTAACGCACGGTTCAGTATTCTAGTATATATCGTATTCAATTGCTTTTAAGCGTGACAAATCAATTTTATGATATTATTGTTATTTAGAAATTATAATGGATAATCAAATAATTTTGTTTTAATTTAAACTAAAAGAATCTTATCCAATTAATTTCTGACCTTTGATTATTAATTCAAAGGTCGAGATTAAATCTTGACAATATTAAATTTAACCTAATTATTTGATGAAAAGTTAAAAAAATCCGAACAATCATATCGATGATCACATCATCACCCCAATTAAATATAAATCAAAATATCTCAAATCTAACATAAAATATTTGTATCAAATGGAAAAAAAAAATATAAACATCATTTATACGACATATTTCACAAATAAATATAAAAAATCCTTAATGTTGTATACTTTTATATGAAATCGTCATTAAATAATTATAAATAATCTTACCTATCATGATATCATATGAGCTTTATTTCACAACATGATAATTATTTTTTTTTTGTTCTCATACATTAATACACAAGGACAAATTTTCTATTTATTTTTTAAGTCGAGTTTTACGCTAAATTTTCCCATCTCTATCTTTAATTGAATCTAATAGTTGAGATTGAAAACTAATAAACGTATGTAGATTGAATACTTAAATCAATACATCAAAAAAAAAAAAAATGAAGAAACAAACTATTAAGTTTAATATACAATAATTTATATATCTTTAGTATAAATATTATTTTTACTCTATTATGTTTATTCATCCGTACAGTGCACGGGTCAGTATTACATATATCATATTAACCAGTCGTTTATAAACGAAGAATCGCGACAAACCATTTGGATGGCAAATGATATGGCAGGACATTATTGTCATTTAAAAGTTTTAATTGATAATCAAGTAATTTCATTTTATTTCAACTAATTAACAGAATCCTATCCTATTAGTTTTTAGCCTTTGATTATGAATCGAACAGTCAAGTTTAAATCTTGACGATATTAAATTTAGCATAACTATTTGATCAAAAGTTAAAAAAAAAAATCTTAACAATCATTTCTATGATCCCATCATGACCCCAATTAAATATAGATTTTAATATCTCAAAATATAACCTAAAATATTTGGATCAAATGAAAAACTATAATTATCATATATACGAAATATGTCACAAAGAAATATAAAAAAAATCCTTAAAACTTTATATTCCTATATGAAATAGTCAGTAAGTAACTATAAATAATCTTATTTTTTTGTTCATAGTTTTCTATTTTATTTTATAAGTCTTTTTTTACACTAAATTTTTATATATCTATCTTTTAATTCAATCTAATAATCGAGATTGAAGACTAAGATAAACAACACATATAGATCATAATACTTAAATCAATTTCTGAAAAAAAAATGAAAAAGAAAGAAACAAACTATCAAGTTCAATATATAATAACCTATATAGATAAGTTTTTTAAATATATATATATATATATATTATTTTAACTCTATTATGTTTATTCATCCCGTGCAGTACACGGGTCACTATTCTAAAGCTGTTTTGTATTTGAATCGTCTTAAAATATGAAAATCATATCATTTTTGACAAAATTTTTATCCTAAAAATACTAAATACTCATCCTCTACTGCAACGGATTCTACGAACTCATATATGAATTGTTTCAGTAAATCTCATTATCATTAAAATATTTAAGTTTATTCTTAAAAATTTCATTATACATGAATCCGAATATCGTGTCAAAGTAGTTAAGTATAATTCTGGACAGAGGAAGACAATTCTATAGCACATGATCTTACCTTGAGTTTCGCAGTGAGTTTGGGAGAAATTCTATACAGAAAACAGAATTTGCTTCCATCACTGCGGATGGTGCGGGCAACATATTCTTGGCTTGTAATCGTTTCTATTTAAAAAAAAAAAAAAAAAAAAAAAAAAAAACCTGCGATAAATTGATAATAAGCATTACTGATCAATCATAAAAAGAAAAAAAAAAAAAAAGAAGAAGCAGTACTTGTATATCTTTAAACAAAAAAAAAATAAAAAAAATTCCAGCATCTTACCGCAAAGGGGCAAATCATATCCCGCGTCAAGTTCAACTGGGCATAACGCTATCATGTGCTCCAAGTTACAAATTGTATGAGTGTCAAATAAATTATGATAAATTATTAAATTTAGATATCTTATATAAATTATAATATTTTTTAAATTGATAAGTTTTTGATGTGTAAAAGTAAAGGTGAGCTAAAATATCCGAAAATTGAATTACCAAACCAAACTGAAAAAAATAAATAAATTAAGTTTGATTACTTTGATTTTCGATAATTCAGTTTTCACTATTATGATTACAAGTATTCGATTTAGGTTTCACTTTTGGGTTTCGAAAAATTTCGATTAATCGGTTAATTGGTTGATCGAATTAACCGAATTTTCTTTTCTTATAATTTAGTTTTCAATATATGAAAACTATCTATTAGAGCAGTTCCAATGATACATGTCATTTTGACATAGACAATCCTATATTTTGCCAAAAAATAGTATGGATTTGCTAAAATATAGCAATGCTGTTCCATGGGGGGAGGAATGGTATAATTTATCAAGATAGAAAACCATTGGTTCCGATGAAACCACATCATGCATTGAGATTATTTTTGCGTATTGTAGAGAGATTCTTATCAAAATTGTGAATAGCCACAAAAAAAATAACAAATCTATATTTGTAGCCTAATCTATTGGACTTGTTCTTAGTTTCTTTGTTTAAACTTATTTTCCAATTGATTGTATATGATTTTAAATATTATCAACTAGTCTCTTTAAAAAAAACAATAAAATAAGAATCACCTATCCTTTTACCCCTACCCTAGGCATTTAAATTAGAAAACCCTAATTTATCATCTCATCTCTATCTCTTTCACAATTTGCCGTCACCAACCACTACTACTGCCACCATACACCACCATCAAATTCACCATAACTAATCATCGCCACCATAGCTACCATCTCCTTTCTTCTCTCAAACATTGAATCAACCGTCAAATAACAAGGATCATGAAGTCGCTCATTTGAAGATCCATGCCATTGTCGATGGTGCAAAACCGTTTGATATTTGTTTGATTTGAAAGGTTATTTGTCCATGGGTTTGAGTTTCTCGTGTTAGATATGGAAAATTCAACAATAAAAACAGATTCATGTAATATCATCATCATCTTTTTTATTAACACCACCATGACGCACTGTTCATAAGAAAGGACGCACAACATATGCTATCCATCTCGATTTGAGCGCATTATTTGATCCGATTGAGTGTTTTAGCAACTTAACAAGCATGTTCGGAGTGTACTGTTTTATTTTGATGGTGCCCTATTTTATCTTAAGTGTATTGCTTACAGTCGGATGCTATTCACTAAGATGAAGGAAAGGACTATGAGTCTGGGGTGTGTTGATCTAGTTAAAATAGGATGACACTTTGTAAATAAAAAAGACGTTGTTTGCATGTATAGTTTTAAATGAGGCATTGAGGATCGTGATTGCGACGATGTGTCGTGTTGGAGTAGTTGTTGATGTTGATGTGATTGTTTTGATTACAAATAATAAAGTTACTTTTGAGTTAAAAAGGGTACAGTGAAATTTTTCAATATTTATTTGATTGGTTGGTAATTAAATCAATGATGTGTGATCAATAGATAAATAAATTCCAAAAAAGATATCAATTGATAATTCTTTCTTAATATTTCGGTTATTATTATAATTGTGCTTATATGCAGTTCCAATTCTTTTTATTCTCTGTGTATGCTTTCATATATTTACTGTTATTTTTTAATTCTTTACAACATTGTTTTTACTATATTTAGACAATTTTTGGTATATTTTTGTGTTCTTCATGAAATTCGATATAAAAAAGGAAAATCGACCCCAAACCAAAAAATCAAATTAAATTTTTTGGGTTATAAAATCAAATTGTATAAGTATAAATTACCCTTACTTTTTATTACATCTTCGTCATCATTATTTTTCTTTCCTCTAACTACTCATAATTTTTCCTCGCTATTTCTTAACATCACACAAGGATATATTGATCTTATACAACAAAATCAATAGATTCATTGATAATCGTGTTAGATCAATTTTTTCTAATTTTTTTCGGGGCGGAGTGAGTACATCACCTGGACAATAGGAATTTGGATCCAAGACAACAAAATCAATGTATTAATCAATAATTGGATCAAATCTAATTTTCATAATTTATTTGGGACGAAAGAAGTACAATCTTGAATATTTTATCACCAGTTCAGAGTTTTGATAAAATTACTTCTTCGACGTGATATCTGAACAGTTCATGAAATGAGACCATGACAAAATCCCTATCTCCCTTATGTATAACCTAACAACAATTTCATGCAATGATAACTTAAAATTTGTAACCATAGATCCAACATCGAATTTATCGCTTTAGGCATCTTTCATGACTTCGTGATGGTTCTCAAGGCTCTTGTATAACCTCATTTCTAATTCGTGAATGTTTTTTGTTGTTCATTTTTGTTCGGAGACCAGATTTGATTCATAAGCACCTCATGCATCCTCGTGCTATTGTTTTTAATTTCGCGGATTCGCAGCATTTATCGTTTTTGTGCGTTCAATTCAATGGGGAAATACGACTGATTGGAGATATTTGATAAATAATAAAAAAAATCATTTTCCTGATGGAAATGATTTTCCATCAAAAGGAAGTAGTGTCGAGAAACAAATCAGAGACTAATAATCCTTATTGGACAAAAAAAAGAGACAAATCAGAGGTTTTTGTCGAAGTTGTTTTTTACCCCATTGACAAAACATCCTGGATTCGGCACTTTGCCCCCTTTGACGGAGGAAATAAATATTTAGATTCAAACCGTAATTCCTTACTTTATAGGAGTATTTTCCAGTAATTTTATCATTGATAATTCCTTTAATTTGAATCAAACGTACTGCATGAAAACTCGGTAGATCAAGAAACGAAGGAGAACATGTGCTGGATACGGAAAAGTGGGACCCACATACCCTCTCCATAGCCAAGAGGATCCCACATGCATGAACACACGCCGATGACAACAAACAAGACCATATTATTAAATGCCCTACTTTTCTTTGTAAAAATCCCTTTCTTCACATCTCTCTTGCCATTCTTTAGTCTCTGACACGTGTCACGTGCTTATTGCACGTCTCGCACATGCTTCGCCTTCTCTCTCTTCGACGACGTCGGTGATCGCACGCTTCATAAATTTTCATATCCTCTTCTCGCCCAACTGGAACCACGCACCATCAAGATTCCATATGTCATTATCGCCAGAATTACGGAGATCAACGGCTACATGTCGGTCACTGTAACTAGAGTCGGGGGTTAGCTTAATCTAACCGCATCACCTACTCAGCGAGATAGGCAATCCTAGATAGATAAGTGAAGAATTACAAGAAGATACTACTCCCTCTATTTTCATATTGATCTAACACATGAATTTATATATGTGTTGAATTTTTATGAAATTTGATAAAAAAAAGTCTTTTTTAACTGATAGTAGGATTTTACTGAGAAAAGATAATGGATGTACTACAACAAATGATGTTTTGTTTTGATTTCTCTTTTGAAAATGTTACTAAATATGATATGTTACATATATTTTAGAACAATCCAAATAAACAACTATTGTTTATATTATAAAACAGAGAAAATATTAGCTAATTTAATCCAAAAGAGATGTTAAATACACTCATTTGTGCACTCTTCTTTTAGATATTTTTTTCTCTTTGATTGGTTCATTTATGATAACCACCTTTGACTTCCGCGTGATGGGATGATTCAATATCCAAGAGGAGAATGTAATGAAGACCACAATTACCATTCCTCTTTAAATCAATGATCATTTATATGTCGAATCCCTAGTTATTATTACTATTATTGTTTTTTTTTTTTCAATCCATACTTATTTTTCTCAATTCGAATTCTAATTAATAAGGTGAACACCAATTTTATTTAAGGAGTGTTATATGGATAGGGTTGCAAATGAGTCAAGTCGGTTCGTGAACCTATTTGACTCGACTCGATAAAAACTTGACTTGAGTATCGCTTATTAAACTCATGAGGTAAGGTTAAACTTAGATTTAAATTCGTGAAATTAAATGAGCTAACCTTAAGTCATCAATGACTCAACTTGATAGGGTCACGAGCTGACTCATTTGATATGCTTATGAGTTGGTTTGATTTAAGGATTGTTTAAGTCTCGAGTTTATATATATGTATAAAATTTAATTTTCATAAGTATAGACACAATATAATTATATAATTTGCAGAAAATTTATGTTTCATAAAATTTTTCATACCTTTTTCCTGACCACTATGTGCGTCTTTATACTAAATTAACTCATAAATGTAGTAGCCAAACACAAGAAAGTCTTTGGTAGAGCTCTTAAAAGTTTTCTTTATATTTGATTTTTAGTATAAATTGATCAGCACTCTATCCTCTTATATGGACAAGTATATCATGATGCTAATGCTCACTTTAACATTGTTAGTTTTATTAATTTGATTGGCTTCGTGATTTTAATAATAAATTTTTTTGCTTAAATTTTAATGATACTGTAAATTTTTCATAAAAGGCTTGACTCGACTCGAGCTCGACTCGACTCGACTCGACTCGACTCGACTCGACTCGATTAGGCTCGAGTGAATAAATGAGCCAAGTCAAGACAAGCCCAAGTCTTGCTATTTATGAAACAAGACTGATATGTTCGACTTGATTATACTCGAATCAAGCTTGAACTCAAGATTGAGCTTATTATTTATCTAAACGAGTCAAGCCCAAGTCATGTCTGATTCGGCTCGGGTCGGCTCATTTACGATCCTACTTACCGATACTTGCTTCGATTGTCGTCTTTTAGGGTCTATTTGGTATCATACGTTTTTGTTTCTATTTTTCTATCTCTATTTCATTGGCTTATGAAATATAAATGTTTATTTCAAATTTCTATTTTCTGAAACGGATGAAACGGAAATAAAAAACAAAAAATTAGAAAAAATAATTTTCTGTTTTATTTGAGTACATTATTTAAGATCACCTGTACAAGAAATCATTTTATTTTGAAACGTGCTTTTAATATTTGTTATTGATTTTCCGTTACTAATTTTAATTTTCACAAATTTGAACAGCAATACCAAATATCTTCTTAGCATTTTCCCTTTCTCATCCATCAATATGTAACAATTAGTTGCAAATCAGATGCATCACATAGGAAATGAACGGTTGCAAAAAAAAAAAAAAACTGTTACTAATATATACAGCTTCCGTCCTACCAAATTGGCAACAATTTGATTTTTCTTATCATTAAATACACAATTTAAGGAGATTCGTTTTATCATAAAACGATATCAAAATGTCTCGTAAAGCATTAAATGTTAAACTATACGATATTAATTATCATCAATATTACAGGAAGATTTTTGCCAAAAAAAAAACATATTAATCGTCGAGAAATGTTGGGAAAAATTGACCTCATCAAATACACAGGATCAAAATGTTACAACGTTCGCTGGAAGAAGGAAATAGTACATTAGTGGGCATTATATACCACGATCTTGTATTTTTGATAAAATTGCTTCTTTGACATTATATTGGAACAGATCGTAATGATTCAATATACGGATTTTGTTTCGTGTGAGGAAGAATGGTGTTAGCATTTTTCATTTTGTTTTTAATCTTCACATGTAGAAGTAATAAAAAGTCTACGGTTGTTTTGAGGCTGAAGTCGTTGCTAAGTTTATGCAACTGATTGATTACCATTAACTGTAAGAGGTTATTCTCTTTTACCAATCGAGATTCGGTTGGTAGTGTTGTCGGTTAACGGCGTCAGCCAAAAACAAAAGCGTCGGCGCTGTACTAGTAGTGTACCAACAGCAGCATCGTACCCTTTCTCTGCAGTTGTTGTCATCGTCCCTCAATATAAAACGACTCGTATCCTCGCTGGCTCTCTCTGCTCTTTCCCTCCTTCCTTCCTCACCTCAATCCACCCAACATTCTCTGTTTATCCTCCTCATTCTCCTTCACTGACCACAGCGAGGGAGTGAGTCATCATCAAATAATTAAGTTAGAGCAAGTGTCAGACAATGGTGGCGGCTGCGAGGGTCGTCGTTCTTGTGCTTTCTCTGCTTCTACTATCTGCATTGTCGGTTTTGTCATCAAGGTGATTTGATGTGTGATTAGGAAAGTAGAGTTGATCCATTCAGTGTGCAGTTTCTGTGACAAATTTTCGTTTATTCATGTAGTAAATCACATTGGTTGAAATACATTTGGACTCTGGATTTCGGCATTTGCTGCCGTACACTACATTCGGTTATCGATTTTGGCATCGAGTTGTATTGTTTCATCGATATGAAGTTGCATTAATTGGTTGAATTTGCAGGGATTTGGTGAAGGAGGGGTCATTGCAGAGCTTGAAGAGGAACTCCACAATGGGGGACACCAGGTCAGTTCACTTCCTCGCCTGCCCATTTTCCTCCTTTAGCTTGACATAAAAAATCTAAGCCCCCACCTGACAACGACCCACACCTCCAATTAAGAGCTCAGGTGATCCATTCCTGACCGGTTTTCAATTGGCTCGTGATGATGAGCCTGTGAGCTTCGTGCCGATGTCACCTTCAAAGTTAAATCTCAATCATTGATATCAGCTTAATCTTAACCGGCGATTGAACAGTTTTTTTTATTTTAGATAAATTTCACAAATTTACTAATGGAAATTTAAATTAGATTTTAGTATCTGTTAGGATTCGTGTTACTTTTTCTGTTAGATCTGTGCCGACGTTCTGTTCATTGCCGTTTCACTCTCTTTTCTTCTCCAAGGATTCTCCCTCATTCGCGGAGAGTTAGGCTAATGTTTCGCCGGCCTTGGGATTGCTGATTCTGATTCATTTTATGGAGGCAATTTTTCTTTTTTCTCGCCGTCCACCTCGAGCCCGTCAAGACTTGATCTTTTTTTTGTTTTTTTTATTCCTCTCGTAGTTCGATACATACACATTTGCTTTTTGCAGTTTCTTCCCATGGTGGAGAAAATGTCGGTTATCCTTTTTACCAAGAAAATTAGGAATTCTCACTCCATTGAAATAACTGTACTGCTCCTCCATGTGGTGAGGAAGACCACAGAGATGGGAACGGAGAACGCATGCTAGTATTAAAAAAATACTCATGTCCGATCAAATGTATGTACGGGGCTTATTTTCATATAGAGAAAATATATTCAATCCTTCTCAAATATTATCAGGTTATATTGTTTTTTTTATAGAAAAGGATTATACAACAGAAGATCGAAAATTTAGGGATTATATGTTATTTTTTCTTTCATATATATTAGAAGTACTTTAAGAAAAATCATACCTTCTCTGTTCTCGAAAGTCCTACAACATTTTCGAAAAATGAAACAATTCAACATGCAGCTGGAAATGTTTTGCTTTTATTTAGAACAATGTTTGATCGCGGTGAGAAACAGAGTACTAATTAGTATCGTGTCAGCATATCCACAATGAATTTAAGGAAAGAGTTTGTATCCATGATCAGATTTCAGAATGCAAGTGCTAAGTAGGTATCGCAATCAATATCCGTTCCATTCCATGACCTGAGCTAAGACCAGTCCTCATCATAATTACCATTCGGTATATTGCCACAAACTAAAAACTGGAAGGAAAAAATGGGTTCAAAGACAATGGAAAAGCAAGCACATGGTTACCGTATAGGCGGTATTTTTCCAGCACTTGGAATGTTTTTACTGTAACTGGATAGGTTTTGTCTTGTCTGTTGTAACTTCATTTTGGTTCTGTGTATTGTCTGCAGGTTGCATCCTGATTTTGGAGGTGGTGGTGTGTTGAATAATGAAGCCGCGGTGGCAGACCCAGAGGAAATTGTTTCCATGGTTCACAGGTGAGTCCCTCTCCTCCCTCTTCTCTCCCATCATTTACTTCCTCTTTGTTGGAACAAAGATAACACCGTGTACATTTCGATCTTCACATACCCTCTCTGTTGATGAGATTATCGGGATGCTGCTGTTGTCGTTAGAGATTCGACATTTCACATGCTAATATTGTGTTAGGAAACAATCTTCTTGTTAAAAGTATAACTGAGCAATAATGCGAGCTTATTGCTTTGTGTTGCTTTTTCATGCCAATGTGGGAAGTGTGATGATGAAGCACAAGTAAAGCCATGACTCATGACTAGTCTCATGCTTGGTTAAGGATATTCGACCACCCTGTCTCCTCTAGTACTTCTATAAAAAAATGTACTGTGATGGCATGTGATGCTAGCGTCAATGCATCCGCCATGTCTTGTATGCTATTTTTGGTACGTCGGCATCATGATGCTGTAGATTTTACAGCATTTTCCATGTGATATGTTTTTTGGGGGGCTTTATTCTGGCTTTTGGTTGTTGTAGAGTTCTCATGGGGTGATATAATTGAAAGCACTGGAATGCAATCTGTTGCATAGAATGTCTTTTTATCCGAGGACGAATATTAATTGCACTATCTCTGACGCTCTTCTTTTGGATAGTCTTTTTCTGATTCGTGGATTTTGAGATTGAATCAATCTATCACACGGGACACTTCAGAGGAAGAGTATTAAAAAAAAATTTGCACAAACGAGTGTATTTAGCATTTCTTTAAGCTGAAAGATGAAAGATGATGATGATGATTAATTTTCCAACCTTCTCTCATTGCTCATACGGACACATCAGTACATTTCAAGTTTCGTCTTTCACTTGGTTTTCTAACTAGCAAGTGGCATCAGTTGCGCTGTATTTTGTTATGTGCTTTTCTTCACATCGAACCAGTTGAATGCTGCTGCTTTATAGGAAAACACCTGCCTCGACATCATATAGCAACACTAGCAAATCGGTCGTGAAATCATCTTATCTTAACAACTGTGACTCTAAGATGAAGTTGCTTTGCCAAAATTTGACTGTGCTGAGATTAATTGCCTTGACCTGGACAGGAGCATTAGAAACAGCACCAGGAGGAGGAAACTGGGTTTTTTCACTTGTGGAACTGGTAACCCTATCGACGATTGCTGGCGCTGTGACCCAAACTGGAAAAACAACCGCAAGCGTTTAGCAGACTGTGCCATTGGCTTTGGAAGAAACGCTATTGGAGGCCGTAATGGCCGTATCTATGTTGTCACGGACCCCAATGACGACGATCCTGTCAACCCCAAACCTGGAACACTTCGCTATGCTGTTATCCAAGAAGAGCCTCTATGGATCATCTTCAAGCATGACATGGTAATTCAACTGAAGGAGGAGCTCATAATGAACAGCTTTAAGACGATTGACGGTCGTGGAGCCAATGTTCTCATCGGTAATGGCGGGGCTTGCCTCACACTTCAGTTTGTGAGTAACATTATTATCCATGGAATCCATATCCATGA
>JAOVYX010019133.1:0-18973 GCA_035668315.1 Drosera spatulata
AGAGGAGGCAAAGAACCTAACCCTCTTCTATGAATGGAGGATGATGTCTGTGTTCCATATGAGTTGAACATAACTAGTATAAACCAATCATATGGAGAGTTGCTACGAAGTTTGAGGAAATCGATGGGATTTAGCAGTCACCTCGACACTGCATATGTACATCACGAAGGATGCGAGTAAACTGGAAACCCAGCTCTAATGGAACTAGAGGCCACTTCATGGTTCTAACTCAAACTGGGTACTTATATTCATCATGAAAAACTTAATTAGTCTTAGCATTGAGAATAATCATCAAGAATTCTAAGCCTAACCATGTGCTTCATAGTAAAGTGAAGACAGAAATGAAGGGAAAAAGAACTTCGTAAGCTTAGATCATTACACTGTCCAGGGAAAGGACTCGACAAATGGTTGCAGTTGTCCACACTGATAAAGCATATCCTTCCTCTGCTGCTGCTAACTTGGCTTTAACCTTAGAATATGAACCTTTTAAAACAAAGTGATAGCTGAGGATCAAGCAAGGGGTTGTAATATTTATAAAACCAAGGATAGCACCTCAATGGATTTCAATGGATCATTTGATTCTAGCTCCAATACTTCCTCACTTATTCCAAGAGCAGAAACTGGAGGTCGCTTGTATTGAATGGCTTGCAGGTGTTCAAGGGGCTGAAATATGATCTCACCTCCCCGTGGCGGAATGGGCAGAGTAGCATAAGCACAAACTATCTTTAGCAAGTCATTCCTATTGCCCTGAGAGGTGATATAACAAAATCCACTTATCACCTCAATAATTTTGTATCATCAGCAGTAAAATTGCTTCACCAAGCAAAAGTAGACAAACCCTAACCCAATCCGTAGTAGCAAATTCCCCAGAGTCACTCTGAGAGGAATACTCATAGTCTTCGTCCTGTATGCCCAAGCTTTTCACTGAACTGTCAGTAGGCAACCAATTTACAAATATATTATAATAAATAATAACCAAGAAGGGAGGCAAAGAGCTATTTTAACTCGGACTAGTGCTGGTTAAGGGTACAGGACTAAGTGTTGGATTCACCCTTTTTTGGATTCTGTAAAATTTTAGAATAATCTTTTTTGAGTTTCCATGAGTCATGTACGGCAAGCTGCCCATGTCGGGTGTTTTGGCTGAAATGAGGAGTTCAAATATCAAAGTATATAACAGTTCCATATAGATGATGTAAGCATAGTGAAGAGAAGCTGAACATTTTGTAAGCAATCTGATGGAAAAGATAACTATCAGGGGTTTTCCCTTGTTTCCACCAAGAAGCCTCCAGAGTGAAAGAATTGATAACAGCATTCATAACCCCTGCCGATTTATGTATCCTGATTATTCACCTAAATGAAATATAATAGAAGGATAACAATTTAACCACCTGAATAAGGAAACTGAACTACTGCTCCTCTCCAATTTGTGATCAGAATTGGATAATGCCATCTTCTTCGGCGAAAATTTTCCATTTTCATAGCTCTCATATGATCGAACAAAACCATTTGTGTCAACTTCAGATACATCTGAGGCATGATCTTCAAAGCATTGCACATTGCTTTTTCTCTTCTGTTGTACATGTTCATCATTATCTGCGTCCTGCTCTGGGCTGAATTCTGAAGCCTCATTAGCAGTAACACTTGAAGGAGAATGACAATCAGAATTCTTCAATGAAGAGGGCAGGCCCTCATCATCAGGAATGATGCCAGCAGCAGCAGCTGTAAGGACAACTGCGCTATCAAGAGGTATTGCAGCTGATGTCCAATCTTCTGGTCCATCATGGTTTAGAGACTCAGCATTCTCATCCTGTATTCTAAAACTTGAAGGAGAGTGTTCGTTGAAACTTATATCAGTAACGAACTGAGTTATCCGATTCAGACGCTCTTGAGCAATGATACTGTAGCAAGAAAGTTATCAATGTCGGAAAATTTATTCTGTAATACAAAACTTAAGAAAAACAATGAGCAAGATCGTGTGGGGATTTACTAAAACAAACAAAAGGCACAACTCCAGCAAAGCCCAACCTGTTTAGCATCTCATAGTGGAGCTCAAAGAAAGGAACTCTGGTTAGTAGACAATAACAGCGTGCTGCAGAAACCACAAAGCGGCTACATGTTACAGGTGGATGATAAATGGGTGACAAAGCACCTAGGAAACCTGGCGGTCTCTGAACTATTTCCGGTACATGCAAGCAAACACCATAGAGGGACATATTATCTGCAGCCTGAAAAGGCACTACTGTCAGCAATCATGAACATCAAGGACATTCTAAGACAACAGGGAAACAAAGATTCTCCATCAAATCAATGAAACAAACATTCTTTAGATCAACCAACACCAAAGTTCCGAGCAGAACCCCGCCTCCCTATCACAAAAGCATGAGAGCTAGAAAGGAGAACCATCATGCTTACAGTCCTCATTACTAAGACCTACATCATTCCGATCCTAAACAAACTAAATTGAACTACAAATGGATCTAATGCGTAACCGACCATCATCAAATTCAAACTCCAAGTATCCCTGCATTATCATGTCCAGCCGATAGTTCGGATCATGTAACCCTTGCTTTTGGCAATCGGGACTCCCATCTAAGGTAGGATTTCATAAAATTCTACCTATTAAGGACAAGCATCAATCATCAATGCTCCTTAGTCCACATTTATTATTGAACTACTCACTCCATCCCAAAAATGTCAGTGGTTTGACTTGCGGACGAAGTTATGTGTCTCGGTTGATTTTCATATAACAACTCTGCAACTTTAGTGGTACTTCTCTTTACTCGAGCTAGGTAGAGATGAATTACTTACAATAATGAGTGTTAATTTAGTAGTTGTGGATAAAAGTATTCCGAAACAAGTAAATATTGTAACTAAGTTTGGACATTCCCAAAGGAAAAAAGTATGATCTTTTAAATAATAATGGATTTTGGAAGTTTCATTTCTTTCACTGTTTTTCTTTCTGTCACTAAAATGAAAGCACTCCCTATAGCAAAGTATAGCATATCGTTTCATCTAGACTCTCTTTTACTTTAGGGAATGTCTACAAGTTAGGCTCACTTTTACAGATTGCCAACTAGTTAAAAATTTTAACAGTCATCCTTTACCCATGGTCATCTTTGTTACTTCCTCCGTCCCCAATAAATTACGTAACTTTGACTTGGCACGAAAATTAATAAGTGTGTTAACTTTGTGCTATTTTTACCCATTTGTCCTTGTGAGTATGAAAAGGAGAATGTGAGTAAGTGATGAGAGAAATATTATGATAGAGTTAATGATGTGATATAAAGTATGGGTATTTTGGACCTTTAACCACATAAAACTTGTCTATTATGAAAATATTGCAATTTATATGGGACATCTATTTTTAATAATGTGTCACAATTTTATGTGGAACGGAGGGAGTACTATTCAAGGGAGAGCCAAGGGGACCCAAACCAGGCCGGTGTAGCATTAAAATATTTGAACTGGGCCCAATTTTTAACCCCAAAGCCTAAATTGATGGGTTATAGGTTGTTCACATATATATTTTACTCTTTTTTTTCTTCATGATCAATATGGGTAAATCTACTTACATATATTCTCAACAATCTTTCCCTTATGTGAGAGTCCATCCACATGATCAACTTCCCCTTGAGCCTGAAACTGTGGGACTTCTTCACCCATAAATTTGGACTGGGCCACTTGCACTCTTGATCAATCCACTTTGGGGAAAGAGCGAATACAAACGGCTGAGGATTGATCTTCTACACACCTAGGCCCACCTGTCAAGCTCAAGCTCAAGGAATCATGTACTCTGATACCACTTGTTAAGGTTCAGGAGGGATCCAAGGGAAGAAATCCACACCCAAACCAGGAATGGATAGCATACATACGTGAACTAGGCCAATCTTCTAACCAAACATTCTAAACTAGTGGATTATGGGTTGTTCACACATATATATTCTACTTTTTCTTTTTCTTCATGAGCAATACGGGTAAACCTACTTACACATATCCTCAACAAGCTTGGTTAAGAATTTGCCACCGAATTCGAGGTCACATGAGGTTGACAATCTGTTTCCTTAATTAAAATAGGACAAGTTTGACACATAGATCAACCATTTCCGTCAACATTGTCTAGGTCATAGGTTAAGTTCTTGACAGAAACGACATCGGTTTGCGACGCATCCTCCTCTCATAAATCTCGATCTAAACAAAAGCCTTTAGCCATTGTGTATGTTGGATTGTAGAGCTTGGTTTTAGAACCAGCTGCCAGAATCACTGATAGTCTGATAGTATGCCATACACATCAATTCATGATCTTCCTCTCACCAACAAATGTGATGCATGCAAAGACACCAAAAACTCAAACTCATAGATCAATTCTAAATTAGTAAGCTATGCAGTTGCATCCTCGATCCAATGGTAAAGTCTTATGGTCAAAGTAATTTCTGTGCAAGAAACACTAAGCTGGAAAAACTTCGATCCTGTTCCTAATGCTTAGTCATGTCCCTAATGTTGGTAAACAAAAATGTCTACAATGCTCCTGTTACCGAATACTCTCACCACCCTCACGTACCGCGAACCGGGTACAGCATACCAAGGTGCGATACTTAAAGAAAAGTCCATAAAATTTACGCCACGACTAGCATACCGCGTACCAAACCTATCGTACCGAATAGAGTATCTAGTAACAGCTTTCTACCTCCGAGGCTCCCACCAAAGAAAGTTATATATTCAAACAAATGACAAGGACAACCCACAAGAAGGGATCTCAGCAACCCATAAAGACTATGCTCACAGAGCGCGATCCAAGTGTTAAGTTCAGAAGATCTGACATTTGGAAGATTATGTTTGTTAAGATTCTGCATATACCATATTACTATCTAATGATAGGATTCACGTTTGATTTCGGGGAAGTGGGTTAACCATGTTATCAAATTCTAGTTCAAACTTTTAGTCACATTCTAGTGGCATGTTTGCATGTCCAAGGAAAAGAACTGATTGATGCAGCTGAGCCAATTTCAACCAAGATATATTTGTGTCCATCATGTTCACTACCTCTTATTCTAGAGCTCGATCGTTGCTCAAAAATGGTTGTATCATTTCATTCATCTGGTTGAGCTTATCTCACCCTCATAGCAGGAGGAATACGTCTACAAGAATGTGCTAATGTTCGGTGCTAGATGTCGCATGAAATTCCAAACAATGTCATCAGATCAGAAATTTAAGCAAAATAGGCTCACCTTTACCGAGAAAATGAAAGCTAAGTTATCAGTCCCAAGGTGCTCCTGTTCAGTGACGAAAAAGATGATAATCAATCTGCTGAACGAGGTAACACAAAAATCCCAACATAAAAACAAACCGCAAAAACAGAACATCCCCGAGAAAGGTACAAAAAGCTATGCATGCATGGAGAGGAAAGATTTTCTCCAACCAAGGACTTGCAAGTATGCACTACATGCTCATAAGTTATCACTAGGATCTAACCCTTATTAGAAGCTAATAATGCCCAAACATTTCAGGAAATTTTAAGGTAGATAAAATAGCAGTGGCCCTTATTAGAAGCTAATAATTCCTTAACATTTCAGGAAATTTTCAGGTAGATGAAATAGCAGTGGCCATAATCATGTCCTTAATTGGGGCAAATTCGATTTAGTATTAACGAGGAAAATGAGTAAAGCCAAGTCACATAGGTATCTTAAATTACACGATATCTCATCACATCGAGCTAGCAAAAGAAAATTGAACTACATAAGATCTTTTAAAGTGTTAGAATATTAAATTATGTTATTAGATCTACTGGATATTATCCATCCTAGAATAGTTACTAAGATTTGACATTTTTTAGTTATTTTTATTTCCCATGTAATCTTCTCCTATCATGTATTTGACTACTCAATAAATATGTAGTATGTCTTCATTAATAAACTTATTCGATTATCCTCTCTTATTTTATTTCATAATGGTACCAGAGCAGTCGATCCTAATATAATACATTTTGCTTCTGTTGTCACCAATGGGTGATGAATTTCGTCACCCACTGGACCAAAATATGCTCATTGTTCTTCTTGAAGATGTTTGAATCATTTACTATTTGTCTGTCTGTCTGTCAAGACTATTTGATTATTGTCTGTCTGTCTACTAAGGCTATTCGGTTATTGTCTACATGACTGTCTGACGAGGCTATTTGGTGATGTTTGCATGTCTGCATGTCTGTATGTCTACATGTCAGTCAAAACTATTCGATTACTGTATCTGTTTGTCGATACTATTCGGATATTGTCTGTCTGTCTGCTTACCAAGGCTATTCGATCGCTATCTATCTACCTGTCGGGATCATCCGGTTACTATTTTCTACTGGATGACCGGCTCTTCATGCAAGTTGAAGATGTTTCAACTTAAGGGGTAGTGTCAGAATATTAAATTATATTATTAGATGTACTAGATATTATCTTTCCTAATTTAAAATAATTACTTGGATATGATGTTTCCTATTTATTTTCTTTCCTATTATAATCTTTCTTTCTTTATCTTGTATTTGACTACACTATATAGATGGAGTATGTCTTTATTAATAAAATCCTCATATTCTCCTCTCTTATTTTATTGCGTAACACAGAGCGTACGACTTCTTCCAATGTTAAAAGCACTTGATACACTAGGTTTCATGGTTGTTAAATTATGCATAGTTGAAAGGCTAGATTTTAAAAACGATTAATCTTCTGGAAAAAGTATAAAGAGGTGTACATGACTTGTTGATCAGGGAGTGTTCTTTTATTGTAGGGAGGTCGTAGTGATGCAGTTGTCAACTTCACCAATCAATATGCAAGTTACTCACAATGTCCAAGTTAGTTACTTACTTGTCGCTTTGACGAGTGCGGTAAATTTGAACATAGAAGAACACGGATAAGAAATCTTTTCACTGTGAGATAATTATTCGAACAGGAAATTCTAAACACTAGTGCAAATGATTGAGAAAAGGTCTTCAAACGATCCACGGACTAAATTGAGGAACTCATGAAAGAGTAAATGAGAATTGAAAAGAAAGAGCACGGATTCACAATGCCTAAGAGCCTAGACGTCAATTGAAAAGAAAGATCACGGATTCACAATGCCTAAGAGCCTAGACGTCACAAGTTACCTGTCCATACACAAGCTTGCTTAGATCACTGAGGGATGGAGTTCTCTCCACGAGTCGTGCCTGCATCAAGATCAAAACAGGGGACAAGTAATGCACGGCAGCCAAACTAAAAGCATCTTCGAAAAGAAGTATCGAGATACTTATAGTAGTTGACATGGAAAATGGTCTCCTACCAATCATAAGAAAACAAAAGAAAGGTGAGTTCGAGCAGTATGTTAGAGCAGCGCATTATTTCATGGTACAGGGGCAGCAAAACCTTTTATGCAAGTGCAATTTAATTATCGCCAATCCATACAGATGTATAGGTCCACAACATCCAGAATGTTAAACGATCAGCACAACATCCAGAATGTTAACACGTCAAAAGTCAATGGGATAAAAATGCGAACCTTAACATCCCCAGGAAAAGAGAAGGCACACAAGTCCCTTGAGCGCATAGGCAACCTCTTCCCAGGAGGGTACTTAAAAAGTAACTGCACCCACAAGACGTAAAGGGAAGAAATAGCGTAAGTAAAAAAACCTTAAAACAAGTTTGCATATGTAACTGGGGAGCAGCCATTTATGCAAGTTAGGGATGAAAGTTCAACTGACATTCCAGCCTTTTAAGAGGGGGCATACAAACAACTCAATCCAAAAGTAATACAACATTCACAACTATCATCAGCTGAATAAAATTTTAAAACTAACGCATGGTAGAAGAGAGTAGAAAATTATCATTCCAGTAACAGCCAAAAAAATTCTCCATATTTGATGTGTGTGTAAACACACATAATTTGTTGATGTAAACTTAGTGTTTTGTTGTATTTGAGTCCTTTATATTTTGCTTTTAGTTTAGTTTGCGTCTATGAACTTGAATACTACTGTTCCTTTGTTTTCGTGGCAGATTTGGTCATATGAAGATGTGAATGAGTTGTTGAGTTGATTATGGAAGGTCATTACAAATGATGATGTGAAGATGAAGCTTCGAGCATGATCTTGAACGTCATTTAAAGCTGTTTTTGTTAATCCAAGCCGAAGATTTAATGCGTTAATCATTTGTGGATATGTTCGTGATCATTTGGTGATGTTTTGATGCTAAATGGATGTGTTTCTGAGCTGTAACGGCCAAGCCTTTCTATTGTAACGATCATTATAGCGTTTGTAGGTCATCTCTGGAGGTCAAAGCTGTGTAACGACCATCACACTTAAGTGTCACGGTCATTATAGTCCTGCATCGTGTTTTCTGGAGAATCAAGCTGTGTAACGGTCGTGACAGAGGGCCTGTAACAGCCGTGACAGAGGGCCTGTAATGACCGTTACACACACAGCTCAGCATGCCTGGTTTGTTTGATTTATTTAAATTTCAGATTGATTTTCGGGTTTTCTATAAATACCCGTGTATTTTATTTATTTTAGTAGAGTTTTAGAGGTCGTTTTTCCAGAGTTTCATTCGTTCGTTTATTCTAAAACCCTAGATTAGAAATCCTCGATTTCCTTGCTTGTGGACGTTGGATCAAGGTGTAGGGCATTGGATCTCATTGTTGACATCACAGCGCTGTATTGTCTTCTTATCCCTATTAAACTTTTATTTCAGAGATGATGATGCACGATTATGTGATGTGTGTGATGATGTTCATGATCATGAGTGAGTAGTTACTTTGTAAGGAAATCTTAATGAAATTCTAGCTATATTGGATCATGAGATGAAATAGATCACCTCAATTAGTTTCATATATGTTGATTGATGCATGATATCTGACTTTAATCAATAATATGTTATGAAATCAATTAGTTTGACCATTTATTGATATTGTAACCTATTTATTAATCGCACTAAGTGGTTAAGTTGGTAGCAAAAAACTTTCATGATTTATGCTCATTATCACGATGTTATGATTGATTGCATATGAACATGATAGTTTAACCTTATTGCTATTAATGTTCATGTTTGGTGAATTCTCTTGCTTTGAATCTATTTATTTATTTTTTTAACATATACGAGCTCATCGGTATGTTAGAAATAAATAGGTTAGATTAATTATATAAGCTCATTGGTAATTAACATTCTAACGAATGCAGTATTTTATGCCCAAAAGTATTGCAATCAAACCTTTCTAAATAATAAAACCATATGATAATCATCCATGATTGTTCCTTAAAAGCTAGAACGTAATTAATCAACCTTCTTGCATTTTTACCATACAAAAAACGCCTTAGTTCATATTCTCTACAAGTTTAGATTGTGATTATTTAATTTAAGCTATTTGCTTGGTTTAATTAGTAAGAGAAACAACCCCCTCCCCAAAAAGTTACTACATTTCATTAAGTTGTAAGGTCTCGTCGTGATTATTACAAGTCTAAACATTGCACCAACCGTCCATGTGGGTTCGATCCTTACTGCAGTTAATTAGAATACAACTAGAGTGTGAGTAAGCGTATTATTATTCTAATTTAACCGCCTTGCGACGGGCATGTCAATATTTTTTTGGAATTATAAAGTTAGTAAAGATCTACTGTGAGTAGACTCCGCATTCTGTATTGAAGTCTCCCATCATCGCTCTGTTAAGAAAGCTCTTCATAATAAAGTTAATTTTACCTATTTTTAGAGGGTTAGCTTAGCCTATCTGATAGATAATCAGACACGCCTTCGTGGATGCCCCAGTAATAGGATCAATTCTTGACCATAACAACCTGTCAGTTAACAAGGTGAGGTTATATATATCTTCATCCCGACCCAATTTTAATGGGATCCTAAGACACTTGATAAGTTGGGCCGAGTAGCCAAGTTAATTTTACCTTCAATACAACGAGAGAAAATAGAATGTCCCAACTTATCAGCATAAAAATCCTACTCTTGCAGAAAGATGAGGGAGACCACTAGGATCGGAAGAAGTATACCATAATCCCATAAGCAACAACAGATTCTCAGCCTATCACTGACCTTAGGTTCCAGTGGAGGCGGTGAAGGACCGTGATACTGCCATGACTTCGCATCTCTTCTGTCTGACCTTGCCATTTCTAACTCCCATTTCTTTTTCCTTGCAAATGCATCCTCGACAGCTTCTAGATTAGCATCTGGATGAAGACCCATAACAACGAAGTGTTCGAAGAGTGAAGTGGACTCATTATACTTTGTGCGGTCCTAAAAATTCATGAAAAAATGAGTTACTCAGTCCAATAGGCAAAAAGTTGAATAATTTTACAAGAAAACAGAGAACATCTTAACCGTCTTTGAGGAAAAAAAGATAAGTACTAGGACAATAGATAATTAAGAAAGCATAAAAACATATTACTCGCTCAGAAGGAGCAACACAACAAGTGCACATTTTTGGCCCTAACTACCAATCAACAACCTGAAAGAAACCAATAAAGTTCATTTTCTTTATTCATAAACTAATAAAGTTCTATTCTAAATAAAAGTAAGCAGCATACAGCAGTCATATAACTTATACCCCGGTTTGAAATGCAGTATATGAATACTTCACCAAATGTCATAATTGGTCTCAATCAGATAGTTATTCTCCACAAGTAACTCCACAAGAACTTTAATCACCACCGGAAGTGGTAAACAGATGACTAAAATTAGGGAGCATAAGCCTAACTAGTTGGATGCACACAATCGAGTTCTCAGAGAAGCTCCATGTAAAGCACCCCCATCAAATTATGGAGAAGAATAATATGAAATTATGTTTTAAGTTAATTTTCCATGGATAAACCATCTCAACTCATCCAAATTGATGACAACATTGTTTCTTGTCATGCACAAAATCAAGGGGTGGAATGTACAGAGTTTTACCCCAATTGCGGCCAACAAAGATTATTTCCTGATGTCTTGAAGAAGAACGAGCTAGAGAAAAGTGCAAGCAAAGCCAAAAGATAGCAAAACGAAATACAAAAATCAAATATCGAAATTCAAATGAGACAAAATAAACAGTAAGTATTAGATGACAATAAATAACAAATGCATAAAACGTAATCCTAAAACGATCATAACCCTGCCTAAAAAAATTACCAAATATATCCCGCTATGGCTATCTTCGTAACTGATAGACCTACTCAGGGTCATTGTCTGTCATTATTTAAACCAGGGTCAGGCCTTGAAAATTTCACCCCCAATGTTTCTTTGGTCTCCATCTACCCCATTTACTCTCCGTAAGTATAAGGGATCCGCACTGATTTACATGTGGCATAACAAAATATTTTTTACTTATATGCTGAAAAAGGTTACGATTGTCATTCCTTTAATGTTTCACTGTTTGGCATCCTAACACTAACAACGTGCTTTTCTTATAACAAAATATGGCATCTTATAATTTTGTCTAATATTTTCTAGTATATACGAATTTGTAAAAGGTAGGATTGTTTAACAAACTATTAACCAGACTAAGGTTATGACTAAATAATATCTTCTCCAGGGTCACCTTGGCCAGGAATATGGTACCGTAATTGAGGTTGATGTCATGTAGACAACCAATCTCCTAAATTTTAGAGAGTGACTTTAACCAATGAGAACAAGCCAATTTAGCTTCTAAGGTTTAGACATTAACTTGCTATGGTTTATATTGAAAGGAAACCTCAGACAGTTCCACTTCTGGAAGCTCAATAAAAAGAAAATAAAAGTTGGTTCTCACATGCAAAGAAAAATGTCAGAATTCCTTGTCATGGTTAGGTTTGAAAGAAATCTGGACCACAAGGAAGTACTGAATTTTGAAAATCCATAAAGATCACAGAAAAAGAACTCTTAGTTCATAACCAATGAAAGTCATTAAGAGAGGGAAAAAGCTTACATAAGGAAATAGAAGTATATACCGGGCTCTTAGACTGAAACTGATACCACTGCCGCTTTTGGTTTGCCAATACCTCTGGATTGAAATTGAGTGCTTGACTCACATCTTGCGAGTTCCCTCCCCACTTCCAAGCCCTCTGAATTTGGAACTTAATGTTCTGAAAACTATTACTACGTTTATGAGTCCGGCTTACGACCTCACTCTGACTACGCCTATGCCCTAGTGATACAGGTGACGAGCTACCGCTACGACCACCACCACCACTTGCATAGACATTTTGAATGGCCTCGTTGGCCATTTTGACTGCTTCTTCAGAAATTTGCTGCAGAACCCATAATGGTGATGCTGGCCTATCATCTGGCCCATCGCGTTCTTCCTTCTCTTCCATCTTAATCAGCTTAACATCATCCCATATTCACCAACGTTATCGTTATCAGGCAATAATTACATTGCATCAATCCAGAACTAACCAAAACACTCAACTTGCAGGCGTTGGTTCCAAACTCAACAAATATTCCCCCCGAATATAAGTCAATAGAGAAGACCCAACTTCAAATGAGCACCATACAAAACCTGATTTGCCCCAAAAGACCAACGATTCGTCCTAGTAGGAGATCATCCGAGCGAAAACAGTAATTCCAAGAATTGGGCAATATATGTTGCTTTCTCCAAGCATAAATCCACTCAAAAAAACCTGTCAGCACAAATGCAATAACACCAACGTGAAATGATTCCATCAAAACGAAACCAAACAAAAATGCAACAAATGCAGATACCAAAAATTTTCCCTGCTTTCCAAAACAAAGCAGAAAATCTCAAATTTAACAAAGGGAAACCCTATAGTAAACATTCAACACAAAAACAAATGAATCACAGAAAAGGATTACATTTCTATGATCAAAGCAACAAAAAAATGGCAGAGTGAGAAATCCGTACCTTGTTTGATCCTGGGAAGAAAGGAAAGGTGAAAGAAAAGAGGGGAGATGGGGAGGGAGAAAGGTTGAAAGGGAGAGAGGAGGCCAGAAAGCCCCGAAATAGCAAATGGAAGGTCGTGGCGTGGAAAAGGTGAAGAGGAAACGGGAAGAGAAAGGGTGGGGGAACTCATAAATAAATTGCTCTTCTTCGTTCAAAAAAAAAATAAAAAAAAATTAAATGACTTGATTTTTATATATTGGTACAAACTTTGGCTTTTATAATGAGACAATTAAAAATATTGTTTTTTATAAAATTATCATAAAATATTAATAATAAAGTTGGTGAGAATTATAAATTGGTTACATTTTACTTCATTAATTTTATTTTATTTTTGAAACGTTAACTTCAATAATTATTAATACAAAAAATTACCTAAAACTATAATTTTTTAATAAATATTATAAAAATATACACATGAAAAAATAATTTCCCAAATATATAATTTTCAATGCATATTCCATCTCCAGTCCACGGGAATCTCACCACCATCGCCTCCATCGTCGGCCACTGTCCTCTCTGCCATTCTTCTCTCCCCTGTTCGTCGTCTCTTCCTCTTCTTATCCATCGTCGCTGCCTAGCCGGACCACCAACGCCGTCGCTCCCCTTGCCTCGCCACCTCTGACCACCATTGGAGTCGACCGCTCCCCCTTGTCCTGTTCGCATCGTCGCTGTTGATCCGCCTTGGATCCTCACTCACCCGACTGAACCGGAGCCGCATAAGGCTTCGATGATAAAGCCGTTTCGTGATGCATTGAAGGAGGCTGTGGCTGCAAATCTAGTTCGTGATCCTTGGATATCCTCCGCGATGGAGGAGCAGCGAATGTTGAATGCGATTACTCCGGTGTCCGAGAGCTCTTCCTCGAGGATGGATGAGATTTGTGAAGGTGAGGGTGAGGGTTCGGGTTCGAGTTCGATAGTGGTGGTGGTGGAGAGGATGGGGCGAAGATGACAATGATGGAGGTGGAGGAGGAGAGAGGAGAGGAGATTAAGGAGAAATGTGACGATGGTGGTGGAAGTGGTGGCGGTGGTGATAGAGAAAAGGGGAAGAAGGCGGTGTGGTGTTTGGGTTGCTAGCAGTTTTTGGGGTGACCGTTGTGGATTATGGACTTCCATTGATTAGTCATAAGGATGTGCAATTGACGCTTTGTGTTGGGGAAACTGGCGCTCTGTGTTGGAAAACTGGCGTTCTGTTTGAAACAGAGCGTGTGAACAAAACACAGAGCGCCTGAAGAAAAAGGGAAAATAGAGCGTCTGTATAAAAAAACAGAACAACGGTGGCCGGATTTCGATAACGGTCGTCGAATTCCGGTCAGATTTCGATGCGGTTGGGTGATGGTAGGGGTTGGGATGAAGATGAAAATAGGCTTAGGAACTTAAATAAGATGGATGAATTGCATGTTTTTGGATTTTAGATTCCTTGTGTATCTTTTTGGTATTTTTTCAAGTTTTTGTATGTTCAAGTAATTCATCCTTATTAATAAGTCATAGGGAAAATAACCCAAAAATACAAAAAGTTGAAGAAAAACCCAAAAAGATACATACGGATTCTTAATTCCACAAACATATAAAATCCTCATCTTCTTCTTCTCCTTCCATCACCACCACCTCCATACCTGTCGCCACCATTATGCCACCCTCTCCACCACCGTAGCCTCTTCACCTCAGTCGTTGTCATCACCCCGTCATCGCCGTCCATAACCCTAACTTCTCCTCGCTACCACGCAACCACCTTCTCTGCCGAAACCTTAATTCGCCGCCCCTTTCATTCCCCCACCACGTATCAACCCTCTTCGTTGAAACCTTAATCCACCGCCGCAATCACTTTCGTCCATTTCTGTTCCGACCATAAAGAGGCGTGTCATGGTGTTAGAGAACACAGAGAGAAGGGGACTGTGATTTTTTTGCGTGGATTCGAACAGTAAAACAAATTATAATAGAACAAGATTCTCTTTCATTGATTATGTTTTGCTCCTTGATTAAATCTAATCCCATCAGATTTATAGACTGTTGGCATGTCTCTTACTAATTTGCACCTACTCCATATTGATTAGTATTAGTTTAATCACTAACTAATTTGAATTTGTATGATTAACATCAAAGAAGCACACTCTCCCTCGTGAACTGGTAAATGTTGATCACAAATTTTATTTCGGATATGAGTTTTTTCTAGTGGTTCTCTGTTAGCAGCTTTGGTTTTTTTTTTTTTTTTGTTGCTCTATTTTTGTTTTGTTCAAATGCTCTGTTTAAATGAAACAAGGTGACTATAAAAATTGAAATAGAGCATCCAAAGAAAATGAAATAGAGCACATGAGCAAAAATGAAACAGAGCGTCTGAACAAAATTAAACAAAGCACTTGAACAAAATCAAAACAGAGTGTTTGAACAAAAATGAAATAGAGTGTCTGAACAAAACAAAACAGAGCGTCTCAAGGAAAAAAAATAAATATAGGCGCTCTATTTCAGAAATAACACAGACGCTCTGTTTTAAAATAATAAAGGCGCTCTGTTTCTAAAAAACACAGGCGTTCTGTTTTAGAAAAACACGGAAGCTCTGTTTCAAATAACATAGGCGCTTTGTTTATGAAAAACACACAGGCGCTCTGTTTCAGAAAAACACAGGCGCTCTATTTCACATAACATAGGCGCTCTGTTTTTGAACACACAGGCACTCTGTTTCTGAAAACACAGGCACTCTGTATCTGAACAACAAACAAATAGAGCGTCTCACTAAAATAAAACAAAGCGCCTTAAGAAAAATAAAAACAGAGTGACAATTTAAAAAAAATCCAAAACAAAAATTGTCTTCTAATTAGGTTGAGAGAGACAACTTATGATTGATAAGAAAAAACACTCAAATAATAACAACATGAATTGTAATATTAATATGAGTCTTTAATAAATGAAACGATGCTCAATAACATGAAAATTATCGATGTGCCATTTTATCGAACACCTTATGTGCATCAAACTTTTAACTAATCAAGAGTACTAAATATTCATGAAATTTCTTCCATCAATATCAAGCAAGTAAGACACGAAAGTATATCACATACGAACCCAAACTCATAACAACAAAGTGCCGGAATGACAAAGTATTAAAACAGAGCGTCGGGATGACAAAGCAGAGTGCCTGAATAAAATCAAAACAGAGTGTCTACACAAAAATGAAACAGAACGTCTGAACAAGATCTAATAAAATACAATAAGCCACAACACATTGAGAACAAAATCTAATAAAATGTAAGCTTCCATTTTTTGATCATGACTCTATATAAACAAAATCCTAATTAACAAATTATTTGACCATATAATCCATTCATACAATCGCTCTGTACTTTATTTGCCCATATAATCCATTTTTATTCATACACGCACTATCCACATATCAAACAGAGTCTCGTACAATATCACTTCATTTGTCCATATGATCAGCACATCCTACTTCAATCACAACTAGATGCATCTCCCGTTTTCACATCAAAATCCGTGATCACACCTCTAATCAAGCTTGAGATCAACTTCGAAAGAGCATCGATGCTGCTAGTAGGTTGATGGGATCGGTTGTCGTCGGGATCGCTGTTGAGCGGTTCCATGGCAGGGGAGACTTGTGATAGAGAGGCGTCGGAGGCGGATGGCGATGAGTGATCGACGGAATCTTCGTCGAAAATCAGTCATCGCTATCGGAATCTTCGCTGAAATCCGGCCATCGCCACCAAAATTTTTGGGGGATCCGACCACGTCGATGAAATCTGAAACGTTGTCGGAATCGTCGTCAGAATTCGGCCACATCGTTAGAATATGAAACAAAGCGCCTGAATAAAATCAAAACAGAGCCCATGATAAAAAATGAAACAGAACGTCAGTACAAAAATGAAACACAGTGCCAATACAAAAATGAAACAGTGCTAGACGCTCTGTTTTGAAACAGATTGCCTGTTCTAAAGCTCTGTTTCGAAATAGAGCCCATGAACAAATAAAACAAGGCGTAAGTACAAATGAAACAGAACGTATGTATAAATGAAACAGAGCGTATGAATAAAAAAATAAAATAGAACGTATGAACAAAATGAAACAGAGCGTATGTATGGGGAATTATTTCTCCGTGTGTATATTTTTGGGAATAATTTTGAAAAATTGTAGTTTTGAGTCATTATACATAAGTTATATCGAAAAATTAATAACAAATTTTCCCATTATTAAAAATTATTTTTATTACAAATTAGTTCTAAAATTCAAGGGAGGAACTTATTTCTCATTATCTATTATAAGAAAATAAATTATTAAAATCTATAATAACAAATTGCAATCATCATATTAAAACCCTAATTTTAACCACCGTCACCGTCGACTTCATCGGCACTTTTGTCCTCGGAACAAATGATGTGCATGTGTTCCTTCTCTTCGTCGTTCCCGGAACAAACAGTGCTCATATATGTAAATACAATGCACAGTGTTTGCATTCAGTGTGCTCGGTTATATTGAAAAAACACACATTGTTCTAAACAATGCCTAAAAACCAATACTTTAATCTCTACCAAAACAATGCACCCATTTATTTTACAAATCATAGGCGCACTATTTTATAACACATGTGCACTGTTCCATTATTTTCGTCTTCAAATATGACAATCAGTGCATCTCTTATCTTCGTCGTAGCTACCATTGTTGTTGTCTTCATTCACACTGTTTTTGCCTCTGAAACCTTAATCGACAATAGATTCGTTACCATAATCCGTCTCTCTGTCGCCTCGATAACCGCTTCTGCTCCTTTTTCCCCCTCATCGTCGATGATCCTAGACGTCGTGATCACCCTCGGGATCCCCCTCACCATCGTCGGATGAAAATCGTCGAAATTGAGTAGGTTCAGCCACAATTTGGACAACATGGGCACAAATCCAAAAAATCACCCAAAATCAAGAAATGGGTTATCAAAATCGGCCTTCTCGGTATCTGAAATACAAATCCGTGACTGATTCGGATCAAAATCACCAAATGGGAAGTCGTCATCGTTGTGAAATTGGTGAATAAAGATGGAGACAACTGCACTCATGGGATGATGACAAGATTTAGACTTAAGGTTTATATTAATTAATAATAGAAAAAAAGGGTAACAATGAAAAAGAAGAACGTTTGAATCAGGATTGAGTTTAATAGTTATTTGTAACTGAAGCGAAATGGAAAGCGAATGATCTGATTGACGTCCAAAGAAGGAAAGAAATAAAAGGGAATAAGGGAATATTGGGTAAGGAGTGTGTGTGTGTATTTATTTTTTATAAAAGAATCGATTGGTAAAAAGATGTGTATCACCTTTTCGTATTTTTTAGGTAATTTTTACTTTACGTTATGTAATTTAACACTAGAACTGTGACGTAATTTTCTTACGTCTTACTTTTTTTCATTATTCAAAAAATAATTTGAGGAGTTTCATCCTATCTTTTGACGATAAAGCAAAATTACATCACTGACGCAGCATTAAAATATACAACTTTAACTATCATTAGTGTTTCATGATAATTTTATGAGAAAAGATGTTTGATCGTCCCGCAACGCAAGTCAAAGTTTACATCGATATAAATGAAAATCAATCAATTGTAACATTTGTTGGACGGAGGGAGTACTTCTTAATATTAAATATGACAATGTCACAAAAGTGTGACATGTCTATAATATGCAAGTTTTGGGTGCTCAAAAGCGTAAATTATTCTTATTTTAGATCACATCATATTAATGATAAATTATTTTTCTTCTTACCCACTCAAAATTTTTTTTATCTTTTACTTCTATAAACCCAAAGGACATACAAGTAAAATAACACAAAATCAATGCTCTTCTCAAAAATCATGTTAAACCAACATATCACAGTATATCTAGGACGGAGAAAGTACATATAGTTCTGTATATTTGAATTTTTGTGAACTTTGTTGGAAAATCAATACTTTTGTGATACTAGTGAGATTTAACAGTTGAGAAAAAAAAATTAATTGGATGCATTACAGCACATGATGATTATTTTATTATTTTATGTTGAAAATGTTGTCAAAAATATATTTTTACTATGCTTTGGGACGTCCCAAAAAGAAAAATCTTTATTAAATTTAGGATTGGAGCG
>JAOVYX010019134.1:0-18969 GCA_035668315.1 Drosera spatulata
ATGCGTTGCGGATCAAAAACTCTTCAAAATCACCTCCTAGGCTCGTCCTTCTTGCGTCTCTCGCCCCCTTGATCGCCGCTGTCATCCCTGAACGTTTACTCCTCTGTGTTATTCTTAGAACAACCCTAGGAGACGCATTTATAGGCGAGGGTTTGCAACCAGATCGATCCGACGACCGAAAACTGTTATTTTGGATCTGAAGCATCGTCGCGGCCGCGCGACCATGCCAGTCGCACCCGTGACCAATTAAAATTTGGAAATCTGCTGAAATAATATCGTCGCGCCTGCGACGCTTGGCTGTCGCGCCCGCGACACCAGGATTGCCCGCGATACCAGTGTAGCGCCCGCGACTAATACACTGTTAACCTTAAAACTAAAACTAAAAATACTAAACGACGTCCAAAAACATGCAGCCTGTAATTTACACCATTTTTATCGTGCATGGTATAGTAACATCTCAGGGTCTTTTTGTTTTTGTGAAAATCTCTTCTGTAAAACAGTCGAAATATTTTCGCTTACCATGAATCGTTCATCTCCCCGTAATTTTCGATTAGAATAATTAGGATTAGAATCTTATAAATTTATTTTAAATCAAATATGCTTCCTTATATGACTGGATATGATTAGATACAATTAGGGCATTAATTATGATTGTGGACTAATTGATAAAAAAATCTTGGTTATGACTAATTGATAAATAATATTGAAAAAAAAATAACCAAATGATAATTCTCTCTAATATTTATATTAAAAAGACATTGATCACATTATCATTTCCTTAATCTTTATAAAGAAAAGTTTATAAATGTGGAAAATGATTGGTGCAGTAAAGCGTAGTTAATTAGGTGTTGTAAGAGATCATAACCGTTGATCTTTATTGTTTTGTTTAGGAAGATTTTGTTTTTAAATTGATGGAAAAAATTAAAGGGAGAAAATTCAAGCGGATTATAAGCGGTAAAAAAAAATCAACGGATAAGATGTAGTCGTCCAACACCTAATTAGCTATTTTTTGCACCACAATCATTTTCTTGTTATTAATAATATGGAAATAAAGAAATATAATTTCCGGTCTCAACATTCTTTTTTTCTGGTGAAAATTTAGACCCTGTTTTTATAGTCTCGGAAGTCGCACCCACCATATTAGATGTCACAGGTTCACCGCGAGGGCGTGACATTAGACTACCGCAAATCCGATACTTCGGTTCCGTTTGACGTTTACTGGGGAAAATCTGCTCACCCTAGGGGTGACACAAATGCATATAGAATCGTTTACTGTGAACGTCCGGTCGTTCACATGCCAAACGCCTGAGGCGCGGTTTTGGCAACAGAGATAATTCCAAGTACAAAATCCTATCTTTCCTTTTTCCAACCTTTCACAACTGAACCCTCTTTATTCCCTCACAACCCACACCTTTCTTCCCTTGTCTACTTCCCTTTGATACTCTTTTTCTCCTCAGTTTTCCCCTTCACAAATGGAGGACGAAGACAACAACTCCAAACGAGACTCCGAGGAAAAGGAAACGGATGAGGAAAAGGAAACGGATGAGGAAAAGGGAATCTCCGATTCGTCCGTTTCGGGGCCCTGTAAAAATTCCGTCTCGGTGCCTGTCGACGATATACCTTATAATAATACTGAATCTTGTGTGTCAAACAATGATGGTGATGATGATTGTGCCCCTATCGTTGAGAAACTCGAGAATGTGGGATTGGATGAGAAAGATATTGGGGAATGTGAAGACGAGGAGGAGGAGAAAGAGGGAGTAGGGATAGAAGAAAAGAATGGAGGAGGAGGAGGAGATGGCGATGATGAATTAGAGAGTTGGTATCCTCGGCGCCCTGATGCCGCGGATTGTGTGTTTTATCTCAAGACTGGTACTTGCAAATATGGTGTCAGTTGTAGTTTCAATCATCCCGTGAGAAGGGTGGTTTATCAGGTATATATGTCTATTTAGTATTTACTTGTATACTGGGATTGATTGAGGTTATGTGATTTAAGGTTGGTTGTATCGACGGGGTTTTTATTTTGGTTTTGTTTTGAAGGTGAGTGCTGGGGACAAGGAGAAGGAAAGCCATGGATTATCTGATGATACTGAGAAGATTCAATGCAGGGTTGTTACTTGATTTTCACCACTCTATTTCACTCTAGTTTGCTTTTGATAAATGTTATTCAGTTTCATAGGTTGATACTAGTTGTTCTGGTTCAAGCTTAGCTATTTTAGCTAGAATTTTGATTTTTAACACACCGCGAATCAAGGTTTTCCACGGTATCTCAAGTGTAATCTTCGATGTCAATTCATTAGGTCCTTGAGTAATCTACTGAACTTGCTTAATCTACTGAGTCACACATGGTTCAGCCCCCCATCCTAAGTATCTGGATTTCCCTGGCCTGAAAGATGATCCAATTCATAGATTCAGAGAACCATGCTGTGAATGTCAGTATACACATTGTTGAATTGCTGGTGGCCTGAGATTGTCACTGAGCTTGTCAAGTTGACAATCCAATAGCATTGTTTAGATGTCATTGTCACTAGAAAAGGATTCGATTGAGGGGTGAGGATATGCATGTACGTGCAGTTGTTTTTTCTGTGATTAGGGAGGGTTAGATCAAAGTTCATGTATGCTATTGCTCTGAGATATTTAAAATATTAATGAAAATCGATGAATTGTTGATCTGGACTTTTGAAAGTTATTTCCTTTTGATCTTGTTTAAGTCTCAAGATTTGTTTAAGTTATGTTGTGTGAAAACATGATTTGTTCGGTGCATTAGTAGTTGACATAAATAGACTATTGGCTTCCAACAAAAGTCATGACACTCAACTGCATACACGGGAATGTAGTACTAAGTTGGGTATTGATTTGCATATGTTCTGCCTGCTTGTGAAATGGCTAAAACTGACTTAGAGTAATCAGCAGTTACATGTGATAGTAGCCTCTGGATTGTGCTAATAATCTAGCTCATCATGTTGTTTTTTTGGGCGCTGTTACTGAAGAACATTGAATAACCTAGTTTATATAGTATTACTTTAGAAACTCAAAACTAAGTAATCATATTGGATTGCAGTTGAGGCTTGTTTGCAACCTAGATCTTTCATTGCCTTGAAGTTCCCCAGCCCCGGGGAAAGTTTATGAATTGATGACTTAATATAATTTATATCATGATGTGTTTCTCTGAGTACAAATTCTTTGAGATCAAGTCCTATCGATCAATGATCTGAATTTGGTTATGTTATCCATTAGATTGAATTAGAGCATTGAATAATTTTCATGAAGAATTGTTTCTTTTGTGAGCAAGTAAGTCAGCTGTTGTAAAAATGGTTTCCCTTTCTTCGTGATGTAACCTTTGTGTTGGTGATCTGCCATGGCATTGGAAACCCCATAATTTATTTACATTTTCAAGCTCTTGTGTGTCTGGCAAGCGCCTTTTTTTCCACCTTGAACTCACTAGCAGATCTAGGTCGGTTTCACAAATTGCACCAATCGTAACTTTTATATGCTAGCATTGTGTCATAATCTTTGGCTGAGTTGCATTGCCATTAAGCACTATTGTGTCATCATCTTCTTTTAGAGCCCAGTATGAGAGTGGAGCCCAATCCCAAAAAGGTAGTATGATTCGAGGGAGAACCTTTTAGATATATAACTCATTCCATGGTTTTTCACAAAATTCTGTGGATTTTGTAACATTTGTCATCCCTTGAGAACCTGATTTCGACAATTCCAACTCTTCAGGACACTAGTCAGGCGCTTTTTTTCAGACCTTATCAAATTGTCCATCTATCCCACAAAACATACATCGGGTTGACAAACATGTTAATTTATGTGTGTGTTGATTTTATGAGTAATGATATTTATATCCTTATAATTTTGTGAGAGAGAGGAGTGAGAAAAAGAAGATGAGAAAAAGTGGTGGGATGAGTTGAGGTGATATGAAATAAAAAATAGTGGTGTTTTGGTAGTTTTGTAGAAAAAAGAATTTCTAAATATGGAAGTTTTGTAATTTTTTTGGGAAATCAAGATTGGGCAAGTGTTGTATTTTCTGGGGACACAGTACTAGATAGCTATTTTTGGTTTGGTCCGTGGAAGTTCTTAGCAGCCTACTTTGAATGGCCTTCACTTGGGACTCTTCATGGCACAAACGGGCATCTCCCGTCCGAAACTTTATCAAACATTGATAGCCTTTTGTCAAGTCACCCCTTCTGCTAGCACTGATTTCTCGAAAGAGAGTTCAATTCCAAAAGATTGGTTTGGTAGGAATGAGAATCTTATATACTTATAACTCATTTCATGGTTTTTCCATGAAATTGTCGTGGGTTTTGTAACATCTTGTGTATTCAACTTTAGACAAGTGACCAAGTACAATTTTTCTTTTTGCCTGCTCCAGAAAAAAGAAGTTGCAAGTAAAAAAAAAAAAAAGCATCTATTGCTGTGGACTATTATATCTTGATGCTCCCTCTCAAACGAGAGTCTGCATACGCTTGAATTATGGACAATGCACTGACCCATCACATATTAAGTATCTAACAAACACCAAATATTAACACAATATCATATGAGAGTTGAATGATTCAAACTCGTGAGTCATGACCTACAAGTTTAAACTCTCATATCATGTTGTGAACCAAGCTTGAGTGGATTGTAGAAAGCCCACAATAACTACCTCACATGTAAAGGACATCTCATCTTTCATTTTTCTTGTGAAGGAATGGTAACTACCTCTTTGACTTCTTTGGGTTGCAAAAAAGAACAGGATGATCACAGTTAGTGCCTTTTAAGAAGCATGGCTCTTTGGTTTTTTATATAATACAGGATTTTTTTTTTTTTTTTTTTTTGGCCATGAAATGATATTAGTTGCATGATCTCCGTTCAGATAACACTTGTAATCACTTAATAAGTGCATTTTATTTTTTCTGATGAAATTGCTTCAGTACCACCTGCTGCCAGGAGGGTGCAAATATGGAGATTCTTGCAGATATGACCACTCCAAAAAATATGTTAATGCTCAACCTCAAGCACTTAACTTCTTGGGTTTACCAATACGATTGGTATTTTCCTTGGTCATTTGTTCTCTTTTTTAACTGTTAATATTGGTGATCTGCAAGATGTACTCTGATTTGCCATTTTGTTCCAATTTAGGGAGAGAAAGAATGTCCATTCTATATGCGGAATGGTTCATGTGCCTATGAAGCTAAATGCAGGTTTCATCATCCTGATCCCACCGAAGCCAAAGAAGCACCTAACAATTTCCTAGCTAGTGATGAGAACAACAGGGTTTCGCACTCTTCTGCAACTCAGATTCATACATATCCATCAGGGCTATCACAAGCTGTGAAATCTGCTAATGGGACAACTTTAGGATATGGCGTGTCTACTCGTCATTGTCATTCCTCACTCTATTCCAGTTCGCCCCAGTATCAGGTATGCCTGGTTATTGTCCCTGTTTCTTCAATTGTTGGAAAAGGCTTTTGCAGTTGGATAGCTCCTCCAATTCCCCTTAATGAATGCTTTTCTATGTGTGCACCAGCCTGTTGGTCCTTGACAGCTTTCTTGCATCATCTTCATTATACGATAAATCAGACTACGTCAATAATATCATTGATAATATATTTCTTTCTAGTCTTGGTTGTGGGGAACTAGGTGAATTGCATAAAGCATCTAGACGGACAATGTCATGTGCCACTGTTAGCCTGAAGCGATATTTCATTAAAATGGATTTAATCATATTGTTTCTTTCAATCTTTTGTGAGTCAGATCGCATAAGATGGTTTCTAGGATCAGTTTTTGTATTATATGCTACTATGTTGAAAAATTAGAAATTATTAACATCAGTAGGTTGCATAGAAGTACATGTACAATCGTATACAAGTGCATGGGAAAAAATTAAACGGGAAAAAAGGTTCATCTTGAATATTTATCCTTAACTAGAATAGTGACCCGTGAGCTGAATGGTAAGAAATCATAACAGATAAAAATAAATATTGAATTAAATATTTAAGTTAACTTAAATATTATTGTATTTATTCCATTATAAAAAAAATCCGTTATAAACACCATACATGATATGGAGATGGTTATGGTTAGATGGTTTAATGAATAATTTTAAGATATTATCATTTATTATTTTCGTTAAATTGTTATTATTTTTGTTTCATAAAAGATTTGTTCATGGTTAGTATTTTATTTATTTGTTATCATCAAATACTTAAGTTAAATTTGATGCTATTCAGATTTAATCTCAACCTTTCAACTCGTAATCAGAGAAAAATAAATTAATTTGGTAATAATGTTCATAATTTCATTAAACATAAATTACTCGATTGCCCATTAAATTTTCTTTTGGATACGATAATACACCATTTGTCCTTTACATAAATTACTCATAATCAAATGACAATGAATTTTCTGTTAAATAAAAAACAATAATTGTACAATTATTGTTTTTATTATTTTTTGTCATTTTTTTCATTAAAAAATTAGATTTAGATTTAAATATTAGATATTTTTTTGTAAAAGTTTTTTTCCCCAATTTTTCTTCTTTTTTTTCATTACAAATTTAGATTTAGATGATTCAGATATTATAGAGATTTTGGATTTTTCAATCTTCATTTATTCATTACTAATTTAGATTTATATTTAAATATTAGATAGATTTTGTTTTATAAAATTTTTCAAGTTTACTTTGTTCCTTTTATAATAGTTATTTAAAAAAAATTAATTTTTTTCCTAACCAAATATGATATTAGGATAATATGAAAACAAAAGTTTTTGTATCTTACATAAGAAAAACTACCCAAAGATACCACCTAGCAAAATAAATACCCCATGCCTTTTTCTCCACGAAAGTACCCCATGTGCCTTTTAAAAAAAAAAAAAATTGAATCTACATTTACCTTGTTAAAAGGTTGCATTAGTTTGATTTCCTTTAATACCTAATTCAAAATATTTTTCCTCACCTAATATCTTATCTAATCACCCCACAATCGATCCGGACAAACCACCCTGTTGCGACTTCTGTGATGACAAAGCATCTCCGGTGAGCCACCATCGACTCACTCAAATTCCAACAAACACCACAACAACATTGTAGCTTACAGAGCACGCTTACCATCTTCTCATGTCCTCTTTCATGTGCTCACATCTCCTCAAATCTCCTTAGTCTTGCCCTCAATCGTCATCTTTATCACATCGTCATCATCAGTTTGTCGCCATCATTCGTGTGGGTTCGTCGTCGTGGTTTCGTCCTCGTCGACGTGTGTTCATCATTGTTAGTTCGCCATGATGAATTCGTCGACGTCGGGGTGGACGGGATGTCGTAGATGTGGATGGACGTGGGGATTAGTTTCGGAAATCACCTTAGTCAAAGACCAACTTCTTTTTTTTTCTTTTTTTCTTTTTTTTATAAGAAAAAAACTTAGTCAAAGATCAAGTTCTTATTCCGTTTTGTCTAGATTTCATGTTTAAAAGTTTTTTTAAAATGTTTATTTTTTATTAGATTGTCATGGTTTCTAAAGAGAATCTAAGTTATTTTGTAAATATTTATTAATTTTTTTTCTTTTTTAAATATTTATTTAAGATTAAAGTATCGTAAAATTATTTTGTGAAAGTTTTTTTAATTTTGTCTTTTTCATTTTATAAATATTTATTTAAGATTAAAGTATCGCAAAATTTATTTCGTAAAAGATTTTTAATTTTTGGTTTTTTAAAAAAAAATATTAATATAATATTAAAGTGGATGACGCCCCATTTATTTAATATTAAAGTGAATGGTGTCCTATGGGACGTCAATTGGCATACCGTCTGAAGACTTAGTGTAATTATATACACTAGATTACTGCCCCGCGCGTTGCGCAGGTTTTTTTAGTGACCATTTTATTTTTCTATATATTAAATAGTAATGTTGTTTGTGATCCTTTTATATTCTATGTGTTAATTAAATTATATGTTTTTATTTTGATTCTAATTTTGTGTATTTATATGTTTTTATTTTGATTTTTTGATGTTATGTTTTTATTAATGTTGTTTTGTGTGTATATATATACAATAGTTGTAGTGGGATCCTTCATAATCTTTTTTAAAAAAAATAGGATTGTTTATAATCTTTATAGTTAGGATTCCTTATATTTTTTATTATAAAGATTATAAAGTTTTTTTTAGTTTTATTTTACAACAACAAATCAAATCTTTATCCCATCAAATGGGGTCGACTACATGAATATGACGGCGTCATTCCAATCTGTCATGTACATCATCTTCTGTAAGATTATGATAGGCCATATCATACTTCAAGGTTTCTCTCATGGTCTTTTTAGGTTTCTCTCGTCCTCTCTTGACATGTGTTAATTTTCAAGCTTCACATCTCCTAACAGAAGCTGTGACTGGTCTGTGTTTTTCATGATCATGTCATCTTAATCATGACTCCCTCATCTTATCTTCTACTGGAACCACATCCACTTTCTGTCTGATAACTTCATTTCGTATCTTATCTATTCTTGTATGTCCACACATCCACCTTAACATTTTTATCTCGTTTACACTCATTTTCTGTACATGCTGTCACTAAATTGCCCAACATTCTGACCCATACAACATCGTTGGTCGAATAGCTGTTTTGTAAAACTTTTCTTTTAAGTTGCTAGGTATTTTAGGATCACATAGCACCCCTGAAGCGTCCTTCCATTTCATCCAATCTGTTTTAATCCTATGATCCATATTTGCATCAATTCCTCCATTCTTATGTAGCATCAAACCTAAATATTTGAAAGAATCCATTTTAGTGAAAGACTATGTTCTCAACAATACATTCTCACTATTTGTTTGACTATTCTCATTAAACGCACATTCCATATATTCTGCTTCGTTCTACTGATCCTTAACCCCTTACTTTCCAACGCCTCCCTCCAAGTCTCAAGTTTTTTATTCACCCCTTCCTTCGTATCGTCCACCAGAGCAATATCATCAATGAAAAATAAACACCATGGTACTTTATCTTGTATATATCTAGTGAGATCATCCATTACTAAGGCGAAAAGGTATGGGTTCAAAGCTGATCCTTGGTGTAAACCCACTTTAATAGGAAAAGCAGTCGTTTCACCACCATAGATTCGCACACATATAGCAGCTTCTTCATACATGTCTTTCACAATCTCGATATACCTATTCGTCACTCCCTTTTTTTCTAAAGTTTTCCAAATCACTTCTCTTGGAACAGAATCATACGTCTTTTCCAGGTCGACAAAAATCATATGTAAATTCTTCTTCTCCATCCTAAAACGTTCCATTACACATCGCAAAAGATAAATAGCTTCCATGGTTGACCTACCAGGCATGAAACCAAACTGATTCTCGATCACCCCTATAGCTTTTCTTAATCTTTTCTCTATCACTTTCTCCCATAATTTCATACTATGACTCATAAATTTGATTCCTCTATAATTGAAGCAGTTTTGAACATCTCCTTTGTTTTTGTATATGGGAATCAAAGTATTCCTCCACTCATCAAGCATCTTCTTATCTGTCAAAATTCTATTAAAGAGTTTTGTCAACCAATTAACTCCTTCTATCCCAAGACATTTTCAAGCTTCGATCGGGATTTCATCTGGACCCATTGACTTGCTTGAATTCATCCGCTTTAAAACCTCCTTAACTTCCTCTGTCCTAATACGGGAAAGTAACATCGGTTCATCATCACATCTACATTCCCACTTGTTTCATTCGGGGGCACTTCGTTTGTGCAATTAAAGAGTTTATCAAAATACTCTCCATCTTTCCACTTTTTTTAGTTATATTTTAATAAAATTTAATAATTGAAAAGATTTAGGGTCATTTGAAAAGATTGATGGCGTCTCATATCTTTATTTGAAAAGATTTAGGGCCATTTGAAAAGATTGATGGCCTCCCATATCTTAGTGTCCCATAACTTGACGTCTCACAAAATGATTTTGTGTATTTGTATATATAATAGATTGGAATACTAAACCGTGCGCTGCATAGGATTAAGAATTACTCCTTCCATCCTAGATAAATTGCGACACATTATTAAATTTGGATATCCCATATAAATTATAGCACTTCCTAAATTATCAAGTTTTTGGAGTAAAAATATCTAAAATATCCCTATTCTATATCAAATCATCTTCTCCATCATTATTTTTTCTCTCTCGACCCACTCACAATTCTCACCCATACTCTTGCTACTTTATCTTTTTTTTTTTTCTCTATCCAATCATAATTACTATTCATCCACCTACTATTCCAACAAGGACATATTGGTAAAAAAAAATAGCAAAGTCAATCCATTTATTAATAATCGTGACAAGTCAACACATCGTAATTTATCAGGGACGGAGGGATTATATAACAATAATGCTATTAAAATATATAGAAGAAGTAACCTTTGTTCGTAAAATATTTTTAAATTTTAGTTTTCTTTAACAATTTCATAGTTTGATTTGATAAAGTTTATCAAAGTCTTTTTTTTAATTAATTTTAGTTTTTGTAATTTTTTTTCTAAAATATTTTAGATATTATTTGTGAGTGAAACTATGGAGTAAAAGATTATGTTTCATGGTTTTGATGTTGCCATCTAAAAAATGTAATGTTTTAACTTTTTCTTTTTCATATATTTAAGATTAGATTTGATTAGATTTCTAAAAGATTTGTATTTGTATTTTTATTTTTCAAATTTCTAAGTTTAAATGGATGGACATCAGTTGACATATTGTTTGAAGGCTTAATGTAATTATATATATATATTAGAATACTCCCTCGTGCGCTGCACGGAATGAAAACTTAATACTCCCTTCGTCCCAGATAAATTGTGAAAGTTGACTTGGCATAATTATTAATAAAACCATTGATTTTGTTGTAATAAACAAAAATACCCTTGTGTGTTGATGAGTAAAAATAAGGAAGAATTGTAAATGGATGAAGAGAGAAAAAATAATGATGGAGGAGATGATGTGGTATATAGTAGGGGTATTATGGATTTTTACACACTCAAAAGATGTCAATTTAAGTAATGTTGTAATTTATGTGGAACATCCATTTTTAATAATGTGTCGTCATTTACTTGGGACTGAGGGAGTAATAAAATAATAGTGTTAAATAACTTATATCAGATAGAAAGATAATTTTGTGTGATGTTGATAATTTTGTGTATTTTTTCTTTTAAAAAAACTTAAGTTTTGATTTTATGTCCGACAGATAATTTTTGCATATTTTGATTTTTTTTCCATATTTTCTTTCTGCAAAGTACATGTTTAGTTATTTTGTTTTGATTTTTCCTTTTTCCTTTTTGTGATTTTTTTTTCACCTTTAAAATAAAAATAAGATGATGTTTTTTCTATCATGAAAGATGTAAAAAAGTAGATGGCGACAATAGATGACGTGCCGTCATCCCATATACCATCAGATGGTTTTGTGTGTGTATATATATATATATATAATAGATACTAAAATACTAACACGTGCACTGCACGGGATGAAGAATCAATTAGTATGTCTTGATTTAAATATTTTCATTTACGTGCATTGTTTATAATAGTTATCAACCTCGAGTTTTTTCTTTTTAGAATTATAAGATTGAAATAAAAAAAATATAATGTAAAAAATCCGCTTGAGCATTAATGATTCAGATTTGTTTGTATGGTTTATCGCCTGAAAGTTATGTTACTCTATATATATATATCTATATGATTTTGTCAAGTATTTTGATAGTTTGGAAACTTTAGTTTGTAAAAGATTTTTTACTTCTTTTTTTGTACAAAAAACTTTATACTCTTTTCGTTCCACGAAAATTACAACATTTACATATTTTGCATTATTCTATACGCATGAATGAGTCTCGTTTTCATATCAAATCGCATATGATCGTCCCGCAACATGTATTAGGTTGAAGTATGTAACTTACACAACCGTTGATGTTTCACGATAAATTTATAAAAAAACTGCGTTTGATCATCGTTGTATGCGTGTCAGATTTTACATCGACACGCGTAGCAAGTCAATCTGTTGCGATTTTTGTCGGACGGAGGGAGTAAAAATATTATGAATAGCGCGGGATGTCAGATGACATATCTCCGAGAGGCTTAGAGTAATTATATATATAATAGATTAGATTTGATGGTCATGACGTATAATTTCCTTTAGCCTGTTCCTTCCCCCAAACATATCTAAGGCATTGGGAAATGATCTCTGATTATCGTACAGCCTTCTTGTTGTTGGTAACACTAAATAAATGCTTTCAGAGGTTTCTTGTGGAAGTCTTTTCTAGTTGATTTCAGTCTAGTTACCTGTTACTAGGAGTTAATAAGTAATAACGGCTAACTCTTCTTATAACGTTTATGTGCCGGTTATCCCTCTTTTCTAGCATAGAGTTATGGCCTTTGTTGTTGGGATCTAGTTCGTTAACGGCATATTTTTTTTTTTTTTGTCATTTTCGTCAATGATCAAACATTAATTGAAAATTGGAAAAATAGCACATAAGTTTCCTGAACTTTCGACCTTTTGCATTTAACCCCCTTCAATTTTGGAAATAGGCACATGCCCTCCTTCGAGGGGGGTTGCCAAAAAATGTGTACTTTTAGGGGGGTTATGTGCCAAAAATCAAGATTTTTTCAGATTTTAGAGAGGTTAAGTAGCTATTTCTATAGTTAGGGGGGTAAAATGCAACCGGATGATAGTTGAGAGGGTTAAATGCTATTTTCCCTTGAAAATTTGCTTTATTTGGTATCACTTGAGAAATTGCTTCAATATGCTCCAATAAAAGAAGTTGTGATAAGTAGAATGGGTGTAACATTTAACGGGATATTTTAATGGTTGAACTGCCTTCGAGAAGCCAACCCCCAACCTCATCAAGTAAATTAAGTATTCAGAATGTTTCGATTTAACTACATTTTGAAGCAGGAGAATAAATTGAATCAGGTTGTAGAATTTCCTGAACGACCTGGTCAACCGGGGTGCGCTTATTTCATGAAAACTGGTTACTGTAAGTTCAAATCTGCGTGCAAGTATCACCACCCTCGGAATGGATGTAAGAATGATCCAAACAAGGAAGGTCATAGTAACTGGGACGGACGAGATCCTTCTACAGATTACGACAAACTGATGCTGTTCACAGAATTTCCCGAGCGTCCATCGCAACCTGAATGTGAATTTTTCATGAAATACGGGGACTGTAAGTTCCGGTCTGCATGTCGCTACCACCATCCTAAAAGTCGTCTCATGGAATTGCCTGTCAATAAGCTGATGGGGAACAATTTCCCCACAAAGCCTGTAAGTTATGAAACTTATGATGTTTCTCAGTTCTTTTAAGCTGCATGTTGTATAACTTATGTTTTGGAGAATGACGTGATGGAATGAACTGTTGCGTGTAAAAGGAATACTACTATTTAGTTACAGCTATGACTATGCGGCCTTGATGTTAAAAAGCTAGTGGCCGAAGTAGCTAAGGCGCCTTCTCTTAGAAGATGTTTGTTTGCATTCCTGCCTGTGGATATAATTGATAATTTTCGCTGTCATTTTCTCTATTCCGCATTCATTTGAAAACAAAACTGGGGGACATGATAAAATGAAAACTATTTGACTGTTTCTTTGTTTACAATATAACTAGTTTGCTACCCATGCGTTGCCCGGACATTAGTATACTCTTTTAAAATAAGTTGTCTTTGTAATTTAAAAGTTCAAATTTCAATGTCGAAATAGATCCTAGATTTTGACTTGCGAATGATGATGCATTTAGATTTACAAAATAAAATGATTGAATACAACATTAACAAGATGATAAAGAACAATGTGACAGACTACCGAGCATTAAAGACTCTAAGAATGTAATTTTTGAGATATCAATGATCCAAAACGTGAACATAGGAAAAGACATGATATGCATGTTAACTTTATTGTCTAATGTCTAATGTCTATGTTTTCTTGCCATTGAAATATCACTGCATAGACTTAATCCATAAATCACCAATATGAGTATAGTAGTAATTGAAAAGGTTTATAATCTGTGTGCCAAATCAAGAGTATATCATGATAATACTTACTGGATATCCTTAATAACCATTAATGTTTTGGGTTCCAAAAGAAGCAATACTTAAAAGGTGGAATAATGTGGACAACTTGATGATGAAAAATCAATGAAATGCAAAAATAATGTGAATTCCAACCAAATCATTTTCACAAATATGATGTGGACACTATGATCGGGAGCCGTTTCATTTGGACTGGTAGGGAATAGGCCAGAGGTGGGGGTTAGTGAATGAGAACGATCGTCTGGGAAGCTCCGTTTTTTTTATAGCATTCATTTTAGATGTGTCAATTTTGTTTTATGGTTTCATACTTGATTGTTTTTCTTTTCTTTTTTAATTATACTTGAGTGTTTTAATGAGTCATAGTTAATACATTGTTTTCACATTTAATAGCTAAATATTTAATGTTAATTATTGTTAACTTCCAAAATGCCACTCATAGCATTCCATGGAATGCATGTACTTTTGTGAATTTATATATATAGGTGTGTAATTTTGTTTAGGTGTTTAAATTTTGTTCTGTTTACTTGATTGTTTTTTTTTTCTTTTTTATATATACTTGATTGTTTTAATAAGTTGTTTTGAAATTAATAGCTAAACAGTAATTGTTGATAAGTATTTAATGTTAATTGTTGTTAATTTCCAAAATACCCTCATGGCATTCCATTGAAATAGCATTCTATGGAATGCATGTGGTTTTGTTAATTTAGAATTTATATATATTGATGCTTCACAGAGTAAATAGGGAATGTTGAAACATATGATACGCTATTCTTTACAAATGAGCCTTGACCAGATTTCCATATGGCTTGCACTGTTCGTTTGTTTTTGAATGTCTACGCTGAAAATGAGGTGTAGAATTCCTTTACTGTTTTAAGGCTCCATAGGAATTGTTTCTACCAATGGTGCTTCATTTTTTCAATTAAATCCTGTTTTAGTCATTCTCCCTGTCTGACTATTGGACATTGAGGTTCTATGTATAAGAATCAAATCTAAGTCGGCAAACGTCCAGTGAGTTACATGTCCAGTCAAATCATAGGCTAGCATTGAGTGTGGATTCTGAGGATGAGGATTCTTGTCCATTTTAAGTACTGTCAGGTGCTTCAGTGCTTGTTTGGTATTTTAGTCACCCACACATTTCCAAAGTGAATGGCATGCAACTGATCTGCTGCATACATTTTCTCATTTGTGATAGTATCCCATTGGCTAGCATCATTTTGATCCTGTAAGGCATCCTGTTTTTTTTTCCCTCTTTCTTTTTTCTTTCTTTGTGTGTTCTCTCAGGAGCCAATCGCGTTCGTTGCTGATTCCAAACTTCCATACATGAAATCAAACTACGCTAATAACAAGCATCAGGCTGTTAAGCAACAACAGCACGTGGTTGGGGAATATCCTGAAAGACCTGGGGAACCAGATTGTGAATTCTACATGAGGACAGGGGATTGCAAATACAAATCTGCATGCCGCTACAATCATCCTAGAAATTGTGCATCTACGTCGTCTTCATTTGCTCTTAGTGACAAGGGTCTCCCCCTGCGGATGGTATGCTATCTTATTTCTATCAGGTGAAGTTTAGCTTAGCTACTATAAACTGCTATGGTTGTTCCCGGAGAAATTAGGTTCATGCCATGCAACTTCAACTTATATGTTGAATGGTCAGTTTCAGTAGGCTCTTTTAGAATTTTAAGCTATGGTTTTTTATGGGTCTATTTTCTTTCGTCTTCATAATTTGTATGATTGGACATATAACATTGTCTTTTATTCTTGCTGATTCAGGGTAGCAGACTTTGCAGAAACTATGAGCAGCAAGGTTTCTGCAAATATGGATCTCATTGTTTGTTTGATCACTCAGTTAATATCAGCCCCTCATCTCCGGCTCCTATTGTCCCAGCTCCTGTTTCTCCTTTAAGCAAAGAATTTGCTGCAGAAGAGTCGGGCAGAGGTTGGTTCCTTTGATGCGATTGTGTTGTAACTTTTTGGTACAAAATTGCTTTGCTCTTTGCTGTGGCTGATGATCCAGAATGGTGAAGTACATTACTGAACATCAAGAATAGTTCTTTTGCTAAATTATTATACGTAGGTTTTCAATACTCGTATAGTTTATTCTATAAAAGAATATGGTTAACTAAATACATGCCTGTCTATGATGTTATTTAGTGGGCTAGCTGTTGGAGAGTCAAACTGCTTATGAACAATCAAACGGCCCGCATGTTTCATCTTGCCAGTTGTGGAACCATGTCCACTTGTTTTCCCTATTTGCCTGTAATTTTGGGTCTGGTTTGTGCAGAACGTTTTCCAGGACACTGATTTACCCTCAGATCAGCTCAAGGAGACATCCTCCTTGGATCAGAGTGTCATGATGGTTGATAATTTCGTTTAGTCCAGATGAGTTACATTATAAATACACGATATCCATTTTTTTTATTGTTCCTTGTTTTTTGGGAACGTAAGAAAAGTGCTAGAATATGATGATGGTTATCTTGACCTCTGGAAAGGTGCCGCCATTTTGCTAATGCAAGATGCAGGAGCCTTTGGTACAAGCAAATTTATATGAGCTGATGTTGCTATTTTCTGCTTCATGCTGAATAAAAACAACACAGCCAACGTTTCTGCATATCAGATGACAAAAAGTGTTTGTGTCTCAATTTTGCATCTTTGCTTGAGTTCTTTCCCTTATGGATATCGCTGTCAATATTTGTATGGCCCATCCCACCACCGCCTCCGGCTACGCCATTGGTCTTCTTTTGATCTCGGGCCCTGTTGAAAATGACCGTAAACCCTTCAGCTGATGAAGGATTATTCACATCCCACTCTCCGAATTTGGGCAAAGTTCGGCCCTTAGCAGCCTGCTGCATATAATTCAAATGCAACATACCGCATAAGATATATATTCAGATATGCAAGCTGGTAGATTCGTTGATAATGATACACAAAATTATGATGGAACGCCTCATATATGAAAACTACAGTGCGGGGAAATCACGTGACAATCAGTAAACCGCAGATCTTGTATGGTAACGTTCATATTTCAACAAGTTAACCATCTCAGGTTCCCTCAAAACTGTAATCCTAACTAACCAAGATTTCCAGCCAATAAACACGTGGCACATGGTGTTATTACAGTAATACATTGAACACAACATAAATGCTTTTTATGGCCGTATAGGCTCCTTAAGGATGCAATCATCCTACCCACGTAACCCATAAACTGGACTGACCACTTGATGGGCTCCTTAAGGATGCAATTATCATCTCAGGCTTGATAGGCGTGATTTCCCTTTAGTCTATCAAGTAATCCGCAAACCGACATATCACTTAAACCGACAATGTTGTAATGGATCACATTGGTGAATCAGTCTAGGCCCCTTGTCATATTTGGTGGGGGTCACCCCCATATATTTTGCATTTTTGTCATCTTGGAACACCGCGTCAGAACAAGCAACCCAAACAAAAAGTACCATTTTTTATTTTTTTTTGGACGCCAACTTTCACATTCAAAGAAAAAACGAGTATGTCACCTCCATAGGGTGGCATATCTTAGTGATCAAAGGATCTTCCGGCATATCTTAGTGATCAAAGATGCATGATAGAGAAAATTAGAAAGGATCGATAGAACCTACCGACATCATTGAACGGTGTTCTCGGAAGCTCTACAGTCTGGACAAATGAGATCGGAGAAGGATCCAGGGGGATGGCATTGGCTAGGAAGAGCACGGAGAAAAGGGGAGAGAATAGAAAGAGCTATCTAAGGAGATGAAAGAAAACATGGAACAGCTCGAACAATGAAGCGATTCTTAAGGGTGAGCTGTGAATACTATTTTTTGATGCAAGTATTAATGTACTTAAAATAACTTTATATATGCAGAATAAAGTACCATGAAACCTGTTTTAACATAATAAAAGTGCGATAGTTCCAATAGAGACTAGGGTTCGTCTCAGTTACATCGTTGATGTTTAACCCAAGAGCTTGATGAATTCTGGAGGCTAAGGAGACAAAGGAGAAAGAATAGATGAGAAAATCATCATGGCATCGAAGCATCTGCCAAAAGCCCATCCGTGGCAATGCAACTCCTAAGCCAAGCTCCTTATATGCCCAATACTGTTGTAAATTGGACCCTTTTTACCACAAATTTGAACAAGTTTTCGGTATTGGATTAAAAGGAATTTGTCTTGTGGGAATCTATGTTTTGAATAGATCGACGTGGTATATGTACTTTTCATAACCAATATCAGGTGAATGAGAATTAATGCCTAGATTCTTAAAGTTCAAAATAATAAGTTGGTTAGTGAGAAGAAGAGGTCATTGTCTGATTCTCACATTTCATTTATCGCAATCAGCTAAGAGAACTGTTTGGCAATGTCTCGGCTATTAGTGACAAGATTTAAACTTTTAGATGCTCCAAAAAAAGGAATCAAATATGAAAGAAAAAAAATAGGAATGGAAGAAAAAAACGCAGGAGAAAGATCCGAAAATGACTACAGGATCATCGGTCTATAATACAAAAAAAGGCAATATAGCTACGAAAAAATTTAGTTATGAGAAAAATCCGTCACAAAAATAAAACTATTTGCGACGGAACTGTCGCTAAAAAAGAGAGACAAAAAAACAAAAAAAAAAGAATTTTTTTTTACTACGGAAAGTCAATGTCTATCGCTAAAGTTGAAAAATTTAGCGACAGTTTCTTTCCCTAAAAAGTAATTACTAAAAAATAACCTTTGCGACGGATTCCGTCGCAAAGGTTATGAGGAAAATCATTTTGCCACAGATCCATCACAAAATGTCATTACTTTCCTTCATAAAATTTTGTATGAAAATTGTCAAATACATAGTTTTGCGACGGAATCCGACGCTAATATAAAGTGAGAAATGATTTGTAACGCCCCGAAATCCGGAATGCCCGGCACGTGACGTTATGCCGTCATAGACCCAGTCCATGACAAGGCTAAA
>JAOVYX010019135.1:0-18965 GCA_035668315.1 Drosera spatulata
CAATTCAGCTCACTTGAACAGTTTTTGAATTCAGATTGGTTTTGCACACTTTGTACATTCAATCTCTCGTTCAACAATACTATTCTTTAAGCTCTTTGATCTCCTTTTATAGGCTGAGGGAATGAATCCGTGACTTGTGTACTTGACCTGATGGTGATAGCTTGTCATTATGATCCTTCTCTGATGGTGACAACTCATCTTTTTCTTATCCTCGTACTGTCACTCTGAACCTCGAATCTTCGATGTGATTGATCCTCAGATTTTTACCCCAACCAAGACAACCATCTCTGCTGCACTCCAGTCTGTTGTGACTCAGTCTGCAGTCAGTACCGTTGAGGCCTTGTCTGCACGCAGTCACTGCTGCAACCTTGTCTATATCTAGATCTAATGCAAATCATGCATTGATGTGTTGGCCCTTGTAAGCAAGATTATTCCCAGATCCTGAAGCATTTGGAGGTCTTTTGTTGTCCATGCATGTCTTAGTTGCTTAGCCGAAATTCTTTGTAATAGCCTGCATCTGGTAATGCTGTCCATCTGTGGCCATCTGCTATGAAGCATCTGACCTAGACTGTAGATACCTACCTAATTTTCACCCTAAGCACACTTACAAAATCATGGCTTATACTTCAAAGTTTTGTTCATCAATTTCTATACAATTGGAGGGATTGCACATTCCTATCAATCTCCCCCTAAATTGATGCCAACAAAACTTCTAAGTAAAACAACAAGCTAAATATCTAGTTACATTGTTTGATAAAAAAGAAACTTAATCTAATTGCTTAGACTAATATGCAACAAAGGATTTGACTGTTCTACCTGTGATGCTCACTGCCTTTGCTGCGCTTGTGAGGTTGATCCTCGGATGTTCTGTGATGCCTTGTTTTCTCTCTGTGGGGTTGCTCCCTAGGTATGTGCCTTGATGGCCTTACTTGTAGGGTTTGCTCCCCCTGAGTTCTATGCCGTGATGGTCTCTCCTCATGGGGCCTTTGGCTTGATGATCTTAATGACTTCTCCCGATGTCTTTACATCTTTGCTTCCCTTTCTCCTTCTACCGTTGCCGCTGACTTTCTTTTGAGCTCGTCTGCAAATGACTTTGCTGCCTTCTCCCAGCCTGTAGTTTTCTGCAGATGACTTTGCTACCTTTTCCCTGGCTGCAGCTTTCTCTACAGATGGTCTTGTTGCTTCTTTTCCTCTTTTTGTTTTCTTCTCCCCCTTTTTGCTAGCATTAAGTGCTGCTGTGAGGGCTTCTATGACAGCTCGGAGGGCTTTTAGCTCAGAAGTTGTTATCTGCTGGGCAACTATGGCTTTGGCAGTTTCAAGTTGGAGCTTGTTTTCCAGTAATCTAAGCCTTGTGTTGTTGTTAAGAATATGTTCTTTAAGCTACTACTGGGTGGTCTTCAAAGAGGCTTGCAATCTCCGAAGGTCAGTTGAGTGTTGTCCCATTAGCTTGTTCAGGTTTGAGGAGTTAAGCCTATACTGTTGAAGATTTAGGGCATTAGCCCTCTGTATTTGATCGATGAGTCCTTCAGCCATATTGGAGAGAGATGCCTGGAAGTCTTCAAAGCACTTTGCCCTGGCAGTCTTCTCAGCTTTCAGCTCGTCTGCAACTGATTCCAGTTTGTCAAGAAGTTCCTTGAATGCATCCTTCTTCCACTGATGCATGCTGTAGATTTCCTGATCTAGTTGTTTGAGTCTATATTCCACTACAGTTTTGATGCAGATGACTGTTGATGTTCAAAAGGTTCAGTTTCGACCACTGTTCTTGCAGTAGAGGATGGCCTTTCATGAACTGGTGTCATCCTGACGTTTGCAAGGACTTGCCTCAGATTTCTAGTTGCAGTCTGGGGTGTCATCTGAATGTCAGATGTATCACTGTAGAGTAGGCCTTGAGGAAAACCTACTGATGGTGGATCTGCTTTGGTCTGCAACATTCCAAATGAAGATGGGGGTGAAAACACCAGGTTGAAGGGAGATACATCTTGATCTTGCATCTATTCTTGACCAGAGGGAGTGTCACTCATCAGGTGTTTGTTGATTTCCTCAAGAGTGACACTTTTGAAGGTGTTTTCGGCTGTAGTCTTCTCCTCTCTTTGAATAGAGGTTGTTTCCACAGATTCATCCTCCACTATGATCACCTCATCTGGTTGTGTGGGAGTAAGATCAAGTGTTGTAACTTGAGTGAACTCCACTTGCTTAGTGATCTGCTCATAGTCTGCAGTAGTTCCTTCTGTGATGGGCTCTGCTACATCCTTGATTGGTGATGCTGTTGGGAGTCCCTTCTTTGTTGGTGATCCCTCTGCAGTTGGTTTTGTTATTGTGACTACCTTTATTGACAATTCACTGTCCTCTGCTTATTCTGCTGTTTTTTCCTCCTGTGCTGTTGATTCTGATGGTGTAGGCTCTACTGCTGGAGACTCGGCTGCAGGAGACTCTGCCGCTTGCTCTTCTGCAGCAGATGGCTCTCCTGTTAATTGTTCCTTGATCCCTTCCTCAGCAACATCATCAATGATGTCATCATCATCATGGTCTTCTAGCTGTGGGAATTCATCATGACCATCATCATCATCTCCCGGTGATGGTGCTATGTCGACTGTTGGTCTTGACAAATAATCATAAATCACCAAGGTTGCAGCTCGGACATTCTTGTTAACAAGCCTTTTCAATTCTGCCTCCACTTTAGGAGTGTGCACAAACTCAACATGTTGTAGTTGTGCCTGTTTGTGCCTTCTTGTTTTGAGGGTTGAGTCTTTTATCTCTAGAGCCCCACTCAACAGTATATATGGTTCAGTAGGCCTCTTTTTCTTGTTGGCCTCCATCCTTTGGATCTGAACCAGCTGCTCAATTTCTGTCTCTGTCATGCCATAAATTACTCTAATCTCTATCCTTGAGCCGTCTGCATTGATTCTGTATCTTGTAGTTGGACCTGAAGGGATAAGCTTTGGCCTTACAGCCTTGGACTTCCTTCTGATTGGAAGTTTATGCTCCTTAATAAACTGTTGGATCATTGCTTCCTTCTGAGGCTTGTCTAGCAGTTCATTAGTCTTGACCTTGTGTTCTAGAAGCTTTTCTTGTATGGTTTGTACAGTATGCAGCGTCTTTATGATTTCTTTGTATTCTGGAGATTGGGTTGTTGTTGTGGCCCATGCTTCTGATGTTGTTGAGGCCTGGTCAGCTTCAACCATGATCAATTCCATTCCTACAGTAGGGACATGAATGATTGTTGTTGTGAATGTCTCTGCTGTAGTAGTTCTTATTGTTAGTGAGGCTGCAGCAGATGTACTCAGTGTTTGCTCAGTCTGCATCCTTCTGAGTTTGGCTTCAATGGCCTCAATTTCCTTCCTTGTGTAGCCTTGGGTGCCTAGCTCTTGCTTGAGATGTGCTTGTGGTCCTTCCCTGAATTCTAGATAGCTCTTTTGAGCTTCTAGGATAAGATTCTGAAGGTTTTCATCAGCACCTGCCTTCAAATACTTTAGAGCTATGTTGGCATCATCAAGAGCTGCAATCTCTAGTTCCTTTGGTGATAAGGTCTTTGAGGATGATGCCTCAATTGCTGTTAGAATTGTTGTTTCGTGAAATCTAGCCTCAGTCTGTATTTTTGCAGGTGCAGACTGTGTTTTTTGCTTCTATTTCGATAGGCTCTGTCGCAGGGAGCTCCGAAATTGTTTTCTCTTCCGAGGTCTGTATGACGAGTTTTCTTCTGGCAACTCTTGCCTGCTTTGGTATAATTTCTGGTGCCTTCTTGATCAGTTTTTCTTTAGCCTTTTCAGATTCCTTGTTTGAAGGTTGGTCTGCAGCCTTTGCTGTCGTGTGCACTGCTGCAGGTTTCTTTGAGAAGCCTATTGGCAGGTTCCTAATCTTCCTGACATCAATATGCTTGGCCATTTTCCATGGCCTTCCTCCCTTGTCAGAAAGCTTGAGTTTCTCCTTGAGAATGATGCTGATGATTCTTTCAAATGGAGGCTGTCTGGCCTCTACTGCTTTGGCGAATTGATACATTAGCAGTTTGGCCCAGTTAAGTTTGTGCTTGGTGAGAATAGGACACATGATTTCTTGTTGATCAGAGGTGATCTGATCCTTGGAGAATTCTCTGGACATGATTACTTTCTTCACCACGTCTGCAAGCAGCTTGTGTTCCTTGGAGAGATACTTCTTCATGGTTCGTATCCCTTCCTTCTGTCTTTCTTCACTAAGCATTGAGTGCCTCCCATCAGTCACCACTGAGGGTGGGATGTCTCTGGGTCCTTTATTTGAAACTCTATAGAGCTACTCGAAGTCTTTTGGAGTTACGCTTATATTCATTTTCTTGTTGGATATGTATGTGATGCCTTGAAAATCCTCAGTGACCTTGGACTTCTCAATGAAGTCAAGTACTTAATCGTCATAGATTCTGCTTGTCTTCTCATAAAAATACTTGAGACCTGCATTTTGAATCAGCTAAGATATTTCTTTCACTTCATCTGATTCATTCTTCAATGTCTCGAAATCAAGAACGACTCCCGTCTGCAAATCAACCCTTTTGTTGGGCTTTGTTGCTTTTGAGATTTGTATCTCTTAAGAGGAGTGTTGGATCGAGTGTTGGCCATTTTAGTGAAATTTAAAAGAATCTTTAAGTTCATGAGAATGATTTATGAAAATTCGCAAACTAGGGTTTGCAGTAGAACGCAAGAGAGGGAGAGAGAATTAGAATGTTTAGAGTGAGAAGTTATAAAAATTTAAAAGTATTTTTAGTTGAAATTTTTTTTCGAATTTATACTCTTCGAAAAAGTTACCATTGTTATTTAATAACTAGTCGTTGCGTAGATTCAGTCACTGATTTTGACTGTTGCGGAATAGAAATATAGTAGGGTAAAAATAGAAATGCAGTCACTGATTTCGAATTTTAAAACGTTATTTCTTTCCAAAAATAGAAATGCAGTAGGGTAAAAATAATGCTGGTTTGCATTATATATGTGCAGTAGAGCATTTTGGCCACTTTATTACTTTAAATCAATCATACTCAATTTACCTCGGAATTGATAAATTTACTCTCATCAAGAAGCTCTGTACAAATGTCTGGAATTTGTTTTTCTGTTGAAATTTATTCCAATTTAATGTGACCTTTTTGCAAATGACCTCTGATAAAATGATATTTGATATCAATATGCTTGATCCTGGCATAAAAAACTGGATTTTCTGAAATTGGCATTGTAGACGTGTTGTCACAAAATATTGGAGTTTTTGAAAACATTATACCGTAGTCTGCAAGTTTTGACCTCATCCATAGTACTTGTGCAGCACAGCTTCCTGCAGCTTTGTATTCTGCTTCTCCAGGTTAGGTTGACACTGTGGTCTGCTTCTTACTGAACCATGAAATTAGTCTTGCACCAAGAAATTGACATGAACCATTTGTGCTTTTTTTGTCAACTCTACAACTTACAAAGTCTGCATTTGAATAACCTGTTAGTACAAAATCTAATTTCGTAGGATACCATACACCCAACTTTGGAGTTCCTTTGAGATATCTCAGGATTCTCTTTACTGCAGTGTAATGGGATTCTTTGGGAACAGACTGATACCTTACACATACGTAGACTGAGTACTGGATATCTGGTATGCTAGTAAGGTATAAGAGTGAGCCTATTATTCCTCTATACATTGTTTGACTTATTTGTTTTCCACTCTCATCCTTGTCAGTTTTAATAACTGCACTCATAGGTGTTTTCATATGACTTGTATTTTCTAATCCATATTTCTTGACTGTGTTTTTCATGTTCTTGGCTTGATTTATAAATATTCCATTTTCTAACTGTTGTACCTAAAATCCTAGAAAATATTTTAATTCTCCCATTAAACTCATTTGAAATTTAGATTTCATTAATGCAGCAAATCTTTCACACAGTTTGTTGTTAGTACAACCAAATATAATATCAACAACAGCAACAAATCAAGCCTTTATCCCATCAAGTGGAGTCGGCTATATGAATACGACGGCGCCATTCCAATATGTCATGTACATCATCTTCTGTAAGATTATGATAGGCCATATCATACTTCAAGGTTTTTCTTATGGTCTTTTTAGGTCTCCCTCGTCCTCTCTTGACATGCGCTAACTCCCAAACTTCAGATCTCCTAACAGAAGCAGTGACTAGTCTGCGTTTCACATGACCATACCATCTTAATCGTGACTCCCTCATCTTATCTTCTACTGGAGCCACACCCATTTTCCGTCTGATAACTTCATTTCGCATCCTATTTATTCTTGTATATCCACACATCCGTCTTAATATTTTCATCTCGTTTACACTCATCTTCTGTACATGCTGCCACTTAATTGCCCAACATTCTGACCCATACAGCATCGCTAGTCGAATAGCTGTCTTGTAAAACTTTTCTTTTAACTTGGTAGGTATTTTAGGATCACATAGCACCCCTGAAGCGCCCTTCCATTTTAGCCAACCTCTTTTAATCCTATGATCAATATCTGCATCAATTCCTCCATTCTTATGTAGAATCGAACCTAAATATTTGAAAGAATCCGTTTTAAGGAGAGACTCTGTTCCCAACAATACATTCTCATTATTTATTTGACTACTCTCATTAAAGACACATTCCATATATTCGGTCTTGCTTCTACTGATCGTTAACCCCTTAGTTTCCAACGCCTCCCTTCAAGTCTCAAGTTTTTCATTCACCCCTTCTTTCGTATCGTCCACCAGAGCAATATCATCAGCGAAACAGCCAAATATAATATCATCAACATAAATTTGCACTAAGAGTTTATGTTCCTTATGTTTCTTAAGAAATAGGATGGTATCTACCTTTCCTCTCTGAAAATTATTCTCACATAGAAAAGTTGATAAAGTTTCATACTATGCCCTTGGAGCTTGTTTTAAACCATATAATGCCTTGTGTAACCTGTAAACATAATGTGGATGTTCAAAGTCTTCAAATACGAGAGGCTATTTAACATATACTTCCTCTTGTAGCTTTCCAATGAGGAAGGCACTCTTCACATTCATTTAATAGACTTTGAATCCTTGGTATACAGCATAGGTAAGGAACATCCTTATTGCTTCCAGTCTTGCAATTATAGGGGTAAAAGTGTCATCAAAATTAATTCCTTCTTCTTGTGAGTAACCTTTTGCCACTAGCCTGGCTTTGTTTCTGATGACTGTTCCATTTTCATCAGTTTTATTTCTGAACATCCACTTACAGCCAACAACTGGATAATTCTTGGGTCTTGGCACTAGATACCATACTTCATTTCTTTTAAAACTCATTTACTTCTTCTTGCATGGCATCAATCCAGTTTGGATCACTTAGAGCTTCATTTGTTGTCTTTGGTTCCATTTCTGATATGAAGCATGCAGACAGACATTCTCTGGTTGTTGCTCTCAAAGTCTGCACAGGTGCATCCTTGACTCCAATGATGTCATCTTGTGTATGTGATTTGATCCAACTTATTTTGTCTCGATCAATGGTTGTGTTTTCCAATTGTTGTTGTATTGTGGGCTGCTTTGACTCTACTAAATTATTGTTCTTTTCTGTGCTCAGACTGCTCATCCTTTTCTCCAGCTTCAGAGCCCTTGTCTGCATCCTGTTCATCATCTATGCATGCACATTCCTTATCAAAGACATTAGCAATATGCATGAGTATTTCAGATTCATCAAAAGACATATGAACTGACTCCTCAACTGTTTGTGTTTTCTTGTTATATAATCTAAAAGCTTTACTAGTTGTGGAGTATCCTGAAAAGGTTCCATCGTCTGTCTCAGGTTCAAATTTTCCTAGATGATATTTATCATTGTTATATATGTAGCATTTGCAACCAAAAGCATGAAAATATTTAACACTTGGTGTCTTTCCTTTCCATAGTTCATAGGGGGTCTTCTTGTGCAGCTTATGTATGAGACACCTATTTTGAACATAACATGCAGTGTTTACTGCTTCTGCCCAGAAGTTTTTTGGTAAATAGCATCAGCAAGTATTATTCTAGCAGCTTCTATAAGCGTCCTATTTTTCCTTTCCGCTGCACATTTTGTTCAAGTGTTCAAGGTGTTGAAAAATTGTGTTTAATGCCATGGCCATTGCATTAAACATCTACTCATGTCTAATCAAATTCAGCACTATGATCGCTTCTAATTGTGATTATTTCAGTTCCCTTCTCGTTTTGAACTTGCCTTAGAAATCTAGTTAGCAGATTTCAAGTTTCACTCTTTTTATGCAAGAACATTACCCATGCATATCTTGAATAATCATCTACTATAACTAGAGTATACTTCTTACTATTCAAACTTTCTACTTCTACTGGACCAAAAAGATCCATGTGCTACAGCTCTAGTATTCTAACTTATTCTGATGAGTTTAGGGATTTGAAACTTGCTTTAGTCTGCTTTCCCTCTTGGCATGGTCTGCATAACTTGTCCTTTTTGAACTTAATTTGAGGAAGTCCTCTCACCAGGTTTTCTGTGGATAATTTTGCTATGGTTTTGAAATTCAAGTGAGATAATCTCTTATGCCATAGCCAGTTTGTATCTTCAGCACTTTTTGTATAAAAGCATGTAATCTGTGCTGACTGAGATGAATTGAATTCTACTGTATAGATATTTCTTTTTCTAGTTTGTATTGGCTTGACCTCTTTGGTGATTTTGTCTCTCACTTGACATGAATCATGAGTGAAAAAGACATCATAATTTTGGTCACATAATTGAATAATGGAAAGTAGGTTATGTTCTAAACCTTTAACATAAGCTACATCTCTAAAGATTAAGGAACCTGTTCCAAGGGTTCCATAACGTGTAGTTTTACCTCCCTTGCCTCCTCCAAAGATGACTAGGGGTCCTTCTTCCTTTCTTTAATCTTTCAGAATACTTTTGTTTCCTGTCATATGCCCAAAACATCGGCTGTCCAGGTACCATGTTTCATCCAGTTGTACCTACAGCAAAGCATTGAAAGCTTGTACATGTTACCCACAAGTATGGATCCTTACTTGTTAGGTTTGGGCATCCACACTTGAATAATTTTCTTGTGTGGAGTCTAGCATTCAAATGACTTGTGGCCAGGTTTGCCACGGGTATAGTAGTAGACCCTTGGTCTTATTGCCCTAGGTAGTCTGCTAGTGTTTCTCCACTTCTTCTGTTGCATTCTGCATGTGCAGACGGGTTTCGGATGTGGTTTTCTCCATGTAGTATTGGAAGTAGTGTTCCATACTGAGTAGGTTGGTGCATACTTGGGTCTTTATGGCCTTTTACTGGTTTCAATCTTATGATTCCAGACCTTATGCACCTTGTGGTGTTCTACCCCAGTTCGTGTTGGAACTTTGCTCAAGGATATAACCCTTTGGGTTTGAGTAGTAGAGGCCTTACTCCCGTGCTCTCCTTGTTCAGTAGAGGCTTTACCCTTCTGCAAGACTTTTATAGAGGTCTGCTTTCCCTCTTTCTGACTGGTTGTGACATTATCAATCACTTTTGAGTGTGAAAGATCATTCAACGAGTCCTTATAACCTAATCCTGTCTTATAATGTAAGGATTGACCCATGTTTAGCATCTTTTGCAAGTTTAGGGTCTTTCCATTCCATGTATCTACCTGAGCTTGAAGCTCAGCATTTCTCATTGTGAGTGTTTCCACTACTGTATTGAGAAGCTTTACCTTCTCATATGATTTCTTCAGCTCATTTTGAGCTACTACTAGGTCACTTGTTATACAATCAATCTCTTCATATGTTAGATTGTAATTCTCTCTGAGATTTGCAATCAGTTTGAGATTCTCTTTATGTTCCCTTGAGATGGAAATAAAGCTTTCAGCGGTTTCTTGAAGAGCCTCCTTCAATTCCTCAAGGAAGCAATCTGAGTTAGAGAGATCAAATACCTTTTTCTTTTCTTCATTCCTTGCCATGAGACAGAGCTGAGCATTAGAGATTGTTACTTCATCATCTGAGTCTATCTCACTCCAGGTTTTAGCAGCATAGGCCTTGTCTATTTCTTTCCTTCCAAAGTTTTCTTTGCAATATTCCTTTTTGATCCTTTGTGCAGACAATTTCTGTATAGGTCGTTTGCATTGTGTAGTGAAGTGTCTTTTCACAATTGTAGTAGACCTCCTTCTCTGCTTCTTTAGTCTTGTTTAAGAAGTTCTTCTTGAGATTTTTCTTTTGAACACCTTTCTGAACTTGTTGTCCATCAATGCAAGTTCTTTTGATATAGCATGTTCACTTGCAGACGAGGTATCATTGGTTTCCTCTTCTACCGTGGATCTCAGAATTTTCTCTCATGCTTTGAAGGCTAGAGTTTTCTTCCTAGCCTCATCAATCTGTCTCTTCTCCTCTACTTCCATGTTGTATGTATGCAGCACACTATACAGTTGTGCTAAGGACATCTTGGCAAGATCCCTGGACTCCCTTATTGCTTGGTCTTTGCCCCCCAGAACTCACCAAGTGATCTCATGAACTTCAGGTTTACTTCCTTGTTATCAAAAGTCTTTCCTAAAGTTTTGAGATTGTTGATGAGTACATTGAACCTCTCATAGAAGCTGGTCAAGTTTTCATCAGATCTTATTGAGACCCAATCATACTGCTGCATCAGGAGTTCCTTCTTGTTTTCCCTGATTTCATTTGTTCCTTCATTCCTGAGCAGTAGAGCGTCCCATGCTTCCTTTGCAGTGGTTGTATGAACCACTATCTCAAACATATCATCATCAAGAGCTTTGAATATTTGATTTCTTGCTCTTCTGTCCACCAGCACCAAATCCCAGTCCTCTTTTTTTCAGAGAGACTTGGGCTTGTCTGTTTCCCTGGATGCATCAACTAGATCTAGCATCTTTGGAATATGGCCCATCTATGATCATATCATGCATTCTTTCATCAATTGAATCCAGATGTAGAAGCATCCTCAGCTTCCATTGTTGTTGCATTTAGGTAGTTTTGGAGGAGCCATGATTTCTTCACAAAATAAAATGTTAATAACTTCTTTGCAGAAATAAGCCAAAAGATATGATCTTTTCTTTCCAAAACTGTTAAGTCTAGAAAGTTAGGCTTTGATACAAGATTCACAAGTACAACCTAGAGGGGGGGGGGGGGAGTGGTGAATAAGTTATTTTAAATATTTCAGTGTAATGCAACGGAATAATGGATTTCAATACAGTGAAGTACTTTGCAAACCACTGAGGAGGTCTGCAGTAGAGACTTAAACTTTGAGAGTTTGTCTCTGTTTGTTGTTGTGATTTATTTCTAACAGTTCTAACAATTCAATACAATGAAAACAAATAAAGAACACAGGATTTATACTGGTTCAGACACTCGTTATCAATTGATAATCGAGAGCTTAGTCCAGTCTTCCCTTAGTGACCAGTTTAGTCAATCCAAGAGGTGAGTTCACTATCTTCTTGTTTTTGGTTTACATGACAACCCCTTTACAAGCTATCTAACTTGTCAAGAGGAAGAACCTAGACCCTTTGCACAGATCATATTCTGGACTCTGCTGCAGCTAATTTTGTTCTTCATTGTAGACTAATGAACCCTTCTTCTTCCTATTCTTTAATTTAGCTCACTTGAATAGTTTTTGAATTCAGATTGGTTTTGCACACTTTGTACATTCAATCTCTCGTTCAACAACACTATTCTTTAAGATCTTTGATCCCTTTTTATAGGCTGAGGAAATGAACCCGTGACTTATGTACGTGACCTGATGGTGACAGCTTGTCACATGTGATCCTTCACTGATGTTGACAACTCACCATTTTCTGATCCTCATACTGTCACTCTGAATCTCAAATCTTTGATGTGATTGATCCCAAGACTTCTGCCCCAACCAAAGCAACCATCTCTGCTGCACTCCTGTCTGCTGTGACTCAATCTGCACTCAGTATCGTTGAGGTCTCGTTTGCACGCAGTCACTGTTGCAACCTTGTCTGCACCCAGATGTGATGCAATTCATGCATTATTGTGTTGGCCCTTGTCAGGAAGATTAATCCCAGATCCTAAAGCATTTGCAGGTCTTTAGGACCGAGATCCCCTTACTTTCATGGTCTAGGCTGTTCATTTACGAATATCACAGCAGGGAGGCTCTATGCCCTTTGTATCTCACGATCCTTACTTCCAGGAAGAAAACCTCTTAAGTATACATGCTTCATCCATGAACACCTTACATACTCGCTTCATGATGGTTTCACAAAAGGCATGTCCCCATTAATGATCACTGTTAATTCCCAATCAGAGCAAGACTCAAGAGGGACGGGGAGGGGGGGTGAATTGAGTATTTTTAATTCAAATTTTACCTAAATAGTTGATTATAATTCAAATGACTCGGTTCTCGTAAATGATTTAGTTCATGATTTAGTTCAGTTCTTGTTTATGAAAATGATGATCGGTGCATAAACATAAAATCACAGAGTTTATATTGGTTCGTCCCCAACTAAGTCAGGGATTTACTTCCAGTGTAGAGGCACGACAATGTATTATAACATCCCTAAGTATAATCTATAACCTCTAGCTTACAGACTCTACTGTAAGACTCCAAACTTGTAAACCCTATTACAAGCCCGTTCACCTAGTCTACCCAAGGCAAGGAGAACTACAATACAAACACCTCTTATGTTGTAGTCGCCTATATCATCATAGGCCAAGGTTTCTCTACGCAACAAACCACTTCACAAGTGATTGTTGTAAACCAAAACAATACAGATTCAAACAATGATATAGAATGATACCTTGTCGATCAGCATAGCTATGAGCACATTAGATTCAGAACCTTTATCGTTTAAAGCATCGAATCTCTTGATTCACCAAATTTGAATTTCACAAGAACACCTTGAAAAATCCTGTGCAACTTTTGTACTTTGTGAATCGATAATCATCACAATATAGTGAAAACAACATTTCATGGAGAGGTGGAGTCATGGAGAACGTGGCTAAACCAGAAGATGCTCTGGTGTAGAAAAAAAAAAAAAAAAAACAGCCTAACCACTATCCCACAAAAATAGGAGTTTGTTGAAAGATCATCGTTTTTGTAAAACCCTATGACTCTACCTTATTTAAAATATTCTATAGATTATTAAGATAAATATCCAATTTAAAACATGGAAAATATCTTTTAAACTACTACTCAAAAAATCAGGATTCTGTTACATGACTTCACTGTGACAAGAACCAGTTCTTAGTCAACGTTAGGTTCTTTTCAAAAAATGTTCAATGTAATTCAAATCTTGTGTGCTCAATACTACAACTAATTGACAAGAATACCAACCTATCTACAACACACTTTTACACTACTTGACAGATCTGCGGCTCCATCTTGTAGTCTTGTTGTATTGTACTTGAGTTGTCATCTTTGGTTTGAAGTTTGATTGCTTCGTTGATATGTAATCTTGTATCCATCAGATTCCCCCAAGCTTGTACATTGCACCTGCTCATCATCAAACTTGTAAATCATTAGTGCTCTATTGTTTGTCATCATCAAAACATCACAAGGTTCAACAATTTCTCCCTTTTTGATGATGGCAAACACCGATGGTCATAAAATTATAGGACCGATAAATCTAATAACCAAGACAACTCATACCTTCATGATCCAGTTTTTCTAAATGAGTCAGTTCAAAAAACCGTACCTGAGGGTTCTCAACATCCTTTGATTAACATTAACAGTTCCTATTCTAGACTCTAAATAGACATGATCAAAGCAGTATATTCTCACAGAAGTTCATAGTAGATCATGTTCCTATAGACACGATGAGCCTTTATGCTCAAAATAGTCTCATTCCAACCTGTTAAGGGTTAAGGAGCATAGACAATTACATTTGATCACCGAAGAACAAGATAAATCAAATAAAGAACACTTAAAGACATCAACGCAAACTATAAACATAAGCACATAAGCAACTCAGAAAAGAGGATAAGTCAAATATTAAACAAGACTAAAAGGCACAATAAGAATAACTAACTGACCATCCATTCCCATTCCCCCTTTTGACATCAGCAAAATGGTTAGACTACAAGCCATCTGCAAAATGAGTTGCCGTCAGCCTTCATGTCAAGTGACACCTATTTTTGGAGAATAGGCAAACACAAACACAGAAAGCCATAATTGCAGAATCCAAAAAGTCAAATAGTACAGGCCATAACTGCTAGATTTTAAAACATGAGATGTTCAAAGCAAGATAAAGGCTAAATCAAAGAAGAGATAACAAGGAACAGGGGTGGAATATTTTATAGGATGGAAAGAGGCCATGTGTTTGAAGGTAGCCAAGGCAAATTTCAGGGCAGCTTTAAGGTCAGTAGTCATCCTCTCCTGGTTAGACAGCTTCTCTTCCAGAACAGTGATATCCTTTGATTTCTGTGAACATTCTACGTAGTCAACCTTCTGTCCAGTTTTTGATGAACCAGCTCCCTATGCTGATCCAGTTCTCTTCCATTCACCTCTCACTTTCTTAAATCCGATCAGCTTCATGTATCCCTCATCAAAATTGCTAGTCTTATGGGGTTGGTAGTTTTCCTTCAGTTTCACAACACCCACTTCAGTATCTTGGACAACCAAATCCCATAAGACAAAGCATGACTCCAGTAATGTTTAACATATAAAATGTGATGCATCATTAACAGGGGCAGATTGGCTTCCTCACTCTAACATAGTAGCTCCATGATAGTCAGGTCCAATCCATTGGCTTTATTATTTCTTGAAGATCTGGGAACTACACCTCGAACCATCAGAGAAAACAACAACCGGTTCTCATTTGTCATCGAGTTGATGTTGACTGATTCAGCCTTGGTCAGAGCCTCATTACCATTGAACTTCTTTGAAATGCTTAAGGGATTGATCTCAGGCATCTTGGGTCATTCCCCCTTTCTATAGTTCCCAAACCACAAGCAGGAATACCCAAATGCACAACTATGATATCATCAGTATGCACCACTTCTTGTCCATTGACTCGACTCTTTAGCACGAACCGATTCCCACTCAACTTCAGCTTGCTCACATTTTCATAGAACTCATACACAGCCTCTGGATGCATTAAGTTTTCAGACTCATACAACTCATTGCACTTCTACTGTTCCTGGGTAGTCTTGAACCACTCCAAACCATTCTGTACTAGTCAAATCGACTTAACAATTTTGCGTGGTAAGATGGCTCTCGTTGATAGGGCTTTGAATTTCCTTTTCTTCTCCTTTTTTGGCTTCTCAACCTTCATGACCGGTTCGTCAGCATGAACCTCCTCAATGTCATCCTGAGATACACTCTTAGTTTATCTTCTCCTTCATTTTCTTCCTCATCCACATTAAACAATTAAGGCTTCTTTCCCTTTGCTATCTCTCTCTTTTTCATCACTACTTCATCATCATTATCAGAGTCACTATAGTGAGACTCTTCTGATGTAAGATTACCCGATGCCTTCTTTCCTTTTTTGGAGCGGTAAATTGTTCCTTCATATTCTTCACAACAGAAGTCAAAGAATCCATTGCCTCGTGGATAGTTTCCAACTCTAGAATATCACCTTCTGTCACTGCAGGGAACTCAGTGCGGTGATCTGGTTCATCAGCAAGACTGGGTTCCCCTTGAATAGTTGCACTCTCTTTATCTCCCTTCTTTACTATCTTCTTCTTCTTCTTTCCTTTCTCCTTTTCAGTACCTTCAATAGTCACCCTCGTTGATTCCCCCTTACCCTGTGCATGTTGGATTTGGGATCTGAGGGAATCTCAGTCTCCTTCTCAGATTCTTTGGTAAGTACCTCTTCCTCTATCTCCTTCTCATCGTTCTCTCCTGCCTCATTGTCCTCCTCAACATCAACCTCAGACTCCTTTTCATTCAGATCTAACATTGCGGCTGCTTGATTTTCAACAGGAGCCTGCTCATGAACCTGTTCAGGTTATGGTTGTTCTGTAGCATCCTGATTCGGTTTTGGTGGGATGACCTCGAGCTCACAGACATTGATTTGCTCTGCTCCTTCTCCTCTTGGCTTCATGGACGATTTGGATTTTGGAATTTTTGGGGCTTTTGAAGCTTTGGTATTGGTTTGGCGTTTAGGTTTCGAGGTTGAGTTTCTGTGGATTGTGTCTTTCTTCTGGTTTTCACCATGGATGGATATGAGAGATTGGTGATTGAAGATAGAATTTTGGAGAAGAGGGGAGATTTATGGAGATGAAGGGATGGGCTGAGTCGAGGATTTGATTTAGTTTTCAGAGTGAGTGGGTGCTTGTGGAGTTAGTGGGTAGTTATGATGGCATGTAGAGAGTTTTATGGGAAGTGGGATTTGATAGTTTGCATGCCAACAGATTGACTGAATTTTCAGCTGATTGAGTAGGCTCAAATAAGATAAGACTTTTGAAATGCACATCTCACATAATAAATCATAACAGCAAGATCTTGAAAAATTTGACAAGAGATATCATGCAATTATAACAGAATGTATTTGTTTGCATACCTCACATAAAATATACTCACCCAATCTGGCTTCATACGTCCCTCGAAGTCACAAACAACTGTAGATTTCACCAAAAGTCGACATCATCCAGGGTTAGAGAACAAATATCATCTAGTTAATTGTATCATCCCTAGTTCTTGTCTAAGTTTTTCAAATCTTTCTCTTCCAAGTGGTTTAGTGAAAATATTTGGTAGTTGTTTTTCAGTATCACAGTATTCCAATTTGATATTTTCTTTCTCGTAGTGCTCTCTTAAAAAATGATGTCTCACGTCTATGTGTTTGGTTCTTGAATGCATGACCGGGTTCTTAGTTACACTAATGACACTTGAATTATCACAGAATATAGGTATACATTCACATTTGATTCTAAAGTCACTTAACTGTTGTTTAAGCCATAAAATTTGAGCACAACACAAACCTGCTACTATGTACTCAGCTTCTATAGTCGAAAGTGCAACACAGTTTTGTTTCTTTGAACACCAAGAAATCAAACATGAACCAATTCTATGACATGTACCAGATGTGCTTTTCCTGTCAACTAAATAACCAATAAAATTTGCATCAGTGTATCCTACAAGTACAAAGCTTGCTCCATTAGGATATCATAACCCAAATTTCTGAGTTTTATTCAAGTACTTAAAGATCCTTTTCAATGTTTTCAAGTGTGATTTTTTTGGATTGGCTTGAAAATGAGCACATAAACACACACTAAATACAATGTCAGGTATACTTGCTGTTAAATATAAAAGGGATCCAATCATATACCTCTGTACTCTCTCTGATCCACACTCTTTCCTCTAGAATCCTCATCCATTTTGCAAGCAGTTGGAATAGGAGTATCACATGTCTTGGCATCCACCATCTTATATTTCTTCAAAAGTTCCACTTGGTACTTGTGTTGATGAATAAGATTATATGCTGGCATTGCTTGATCTGTAATCCAAGAAAAAAGTTTAACTCCCTCATCATGCTCATTTCGAGCTGTCATGTCATCAAACTGAGAACTCATCACATAAAGATTCATTAGTGGCACCTAAAATTATGTCATATACGTAGATCTGGGCCACTAACAAGTCGCGGTTCTTGTTTTTGGTTTTGATAAACAGTGTCTTATCCACTTCTCCTTTCCTGAAACCATTGGAAACAAAATAGTCTGATAAGAATTTGCAATCCCTTCAAGTTGTATAAAAATTGATGAACAAAACTTAGAAGTATTAGCCATGATGTTGTTAGTGTGAGAAAAGACGGCATCATAGAACATCTGAGGATCAGCCTCACAAGCACGACAAATGCGGTAAGCATCACAGGTGGAAAAGTCAAATCCTTTGTTGCACATTATAGGAAATTAGATTAATTTTTTATCAAACAATGTAATTAGGAAGTTAGCTTGTTGTTTTACTTAGAAGTTTTATTAGCATCCATTTAGGAGGGGATTGATAGGAATATGCAATCCCTCCAAGTTGTATTGATGAACAAAACTTAGAAGTATTAGCCATGATGTTGTTAGTGTGCTTAGGCTGGAAATTAGTTAGGTATCTGCAGTCTAGGTTAGATGTTGGAGAGCAACCGGCCATAGATGGAGAGTATTATGGGCCACCAGATGCAGACCACTACAGAGAATTTCAACTAAGCAGCTAAGACATGCATGGATAACAAAAGACTTACAAATACTTCAGGATCTAGGATTAATCTTGCAGACAAGGGCCAACACAACAATGCATGGATTGGATCATATCTGAGTGCAGACAAGGTTGCAGCAGAGACTGGGTGCATACAAGGTCTGAATGGTACTGAGTGCAGACTAAGTTACATTAGACCGGAGTGCATCTCGGTTGCTCTGGTTGAGGCAAAAGTCTGAGGATCAATCAAATCAAAGATTTGAGGTTCAGAGTGATAGTACGAGGATCAGAAAAAGGTGAGCTGTCAACATCAGTGAAGGAGTCACATGTGACCAGCTATCACCATCAAGTCAAGTACACAGTCACGGGTTCATTCCCTCAGCCTATAAAAGGGGATCAAAGAGCTCAAAGAACAGTGCTGTTGAATGAGAGATTGAATGTACAAAGTGTACAAAACCAAACTGAATTCAAAACTATTCAAGTGAGTTGAATTGAAGAAGAAGAAGAAGAAGAAGAAAGATTCACTAGACTGCACTGAAGAACAGAAGCTGTAGTAGAGTCCAGTGAAGGATCTGTGCAAATTATCTAGGTTCTTCGCCTTTGACAAGTTAGCTAGCTTGTATAGGGGTTGTCTTGTAAGCCAAAAACAAGAAGATAGTGAACTCACCTCTTCAATTGACTAAAGTGGTCACCAAGTGAAGACTGGACTAAGCTCTTGGTTATTAGTTGATAACGAGTGTCTGATCCAGTATAAATCCTGTGTTTTTTATTTGCTTTTCATTGTTCTGAATTGTTATAATTGTTAGGAATCAATCACAATAGCAAACAGTGACAAACTCTCAAAGTTTAAGTCTCCACTGTAGACCTTCTCTATAGTCTGCAAAGAACATAAGTGTATTCAAATCCACTATTCCGCTGTATTACACTAAAAAATTTAAAACAATCTATTCAACCTCCCCCTT
>JAOVYX010019136.1:0-18964 GCA_035668315.1 Drosera spatulata
AAATATTAATATATTTATAAACAAATTATACATATATATCATCAACAAGGCATTATTTTTAATTATTAAAAATTCATTAAAATTATAAACCTAAACCCTAATCCTTAACCCTATATCGAACTTCAAAGCCAAATATTCATCATTCAAATATCAACATTTAAAAGGTAACAAATAATGTCATCATTCAAATATTCAACATTTACCTAAACCACTTCTATCTACAATAATTTTCAATCGTTGAATTAATGAAAACTTTTCGCTTCAAATACATTGAAACGCAAAAAAAATCTGCGACGGATCCGTCGTTAATTAAATACATATATGCGACGAATCCGTCGCGATTTTGTTTTTACTTAAATAAAAATTGTAATAAAAAGTCTGTAATAAAATTGTAATAAAAATTGTTTTTACTTAAATACATATATGCGACGGATTCCGTCGCAGAATTAAATGTGATGCAACAATTTTTTTCTCCTTTTTCCCTATCCTTTTTTACGACGGAATCCATCGTAATATTGTTTTAAGTTTGCGACGGACGTTGACTTTCCGTCGTAGAATTGTTACTTTTGATTTTATTTTTCTCATATTATTTGTTGCGACAGATCCGTCGCATTTTGTACATGTTTACGACGGATATTTGCCATCGCATTTTGTTTCCGTCGCAAGGATGAGTTTTTCTTGTAGTGTATATAGCATAGACTTTTAACACTTTAGTCTTGAGTAACATTATTATTGCAAAAGAAAAACATAGATATGACAAGTGGATGTTGATGTCTAGGACATTTCACTATGAAAAGGAAAGTTGATGTTACAAAAACAAGGAAAAATATCCCCATCGTGACAAACACCAAACATTAGTAGATAAGAATAGATAAGAGTCATTATTGTTCACTTATAGCATTATTATAATTAACGTACATGCAATCTATAATTTTCGTTATCAAAGACTCATTCCTAATATGCGCGTTATAACCACGAGATTAATCAATAATCCTAACGATATTTATTCAATTCTCATGTTTCACACCCGAACATGCATACACATTTTAAATTATTTTATAGACCATAATCTCATGTTATATAAAATAGGTAACGACAATTGTTACCTTAAGAGTTGCACATGCTGGACATGTACTCCAATAATTCTGTTCCCGCTCCACGACGTCCTGAGTCTCTTGTCCTACAAAAATATGGGTGAAGTACATGAGTACTTGTATCAACATTGTAACAAGATCACATCACTTTAATATCATATACATATATTGTGTATATATAACAATACAGATCCACCCAACTACCCCCGACCCTATCGCCATCCCTCTTTCCCCTTCCCTGTTACAACCCAAACCAAACCCAAAGTTAACCAAAATCAAGACCAAACAGGGGAATAGGAAGCTGCTGTTGGGGAGCGGATTCGCCGCCGTCTGAGGCATGGTCGACGACGGGGATGGCTCTAGCATGACTCGTCGATGCCGGAGAGGGTTGACTGGAGGCGGCTTGGTGTGTACACCATCGTGGTCGGGGTTTTGCGAAGGGAATCGGGAAGACGGACTACGGCTTGGGGTGAGGTCGTGTGCTGTTATCTATCCAAAGATTGAGAGAAGGAGAAGAAGATGATTGAGACTTACTGTGGGAATTGGATTGATTGTGCCTGTAGTTCCATTGTTCAGCAAATCGATTGTGCCTGTAGCTCCATTGTTCAGCAATTGGGGATTATATATTACTAATCGAGCTGTGCGTTATCATATTGAGCAAAGGAATCGACGAGATTTTTGGGAGTAAATTTGAGAATAATTAGTATAATTTAAGGGAGGAATTGATTGGGCTCAATGAATTTTGTAACGGTCGGATTTGAAGACTAAAGATTCAAACCAAAAAAAAAAAAAAAAGAATAAAAACAATTTGATCTAGATTCGAACTCGTGACGTCATTTCCTTTGCGTTAAATCTGTTATTCTTGTTAAAGTTTTGCTCTAAATTTTCATGAACGAGGTCGAATTTTTTTTATTTTTCTTTTATTAAATCCAAAAAAAATTCGGGTTATTACATTTCTTTCTCCTTTAAAAAGTTTCATCCTCGAAACTTCAGTGTACATAGATTAGAGGATTACAAAAGAATAGATGAGGGTATCACTCTCGAATTTCTTCTTTCAGCTCCCAAGATGCTTCCGAAGTAGAGCGATTCGTCCATCGCAACTTGACTAAAGACATCGTCCGCCTCTTCAATGTCTTTTCCATGCGATCCATTATCTCTAGTGGTTGGTCCTCGTAGGTGAGATCCTCACTTAAATTGATTGGCTCGGGCCGAATAACGTGTCGAGGATCCGGCTCATACTTTCGTAGCATCAATACATGGAAAACATTATGTATGCCTAACAAATTGATCGGCAGTGCTAATCGATATGCCATTTCTCCAACCCTCTTGAGAATCTCGAAGGGTCCAATGTAACGAGGACTTAGTTTTTTCTTTTTTTCAAATCTCATTTCTCCTTTCGTAGGTGAAACCTTCAAAAACACATGATCACCCACATTGAACTCGAGCGATCTTCTTTGTACATCTGCGTAGCTCTTTTGTCTATCTTACCCTGCCTTCATCCACGCTTGAATCAACTTTACTATCTCCGCAGTCTCCTGAGCTATCTCTAGACCTATTACCAAAGCATCCTCGATATCATCCTAGCAAACAAGCGATTGGCACTTCTTTTCATACAACGCCTTGAAAGACGCCATATCTATGCTGGAGTGAAAATTGTTGTTGTATGCAAACTTTATCAATGGCAGCTGCTTGTCCCATGTGCCCTTAAAGTCCAGTACGCACGTTCTGAGCATATCTTTTGAAGTTTGTATCGTGCGCTCTGTCTGTCCATCAATGGCTGGATGGAATACTGTACTAAAGTTCAATTGAGTTCCGAAAACCTTCTGCAAGTGTTGCCAGAATCGTGCCTGGAATTTAGTGTCCCTGTCTGACACGATTGAACTGGGTGCTCATGTAACCTCATGACCTCATTCACATACTCCTCGACTAGACGATCCACGATCCAAGAGTTCTTTATAGGCAAGAAATATGCAGACTTGGTTAAACGGTCAATAATCACCCAAATTGAGTTCATCCATCGAATCGTTGGCAGAAGCTCAATGACGAAGTCCATTGCTATGGAATCCCACTTCCAAACCGGCACATCTAAAGGTTGTAACAAACCACCCAACCTCTGATGTTCAATCTTCACTTGTTGATAGGCAAGACATCGTCCGATGAACTTCGCTATTTTCCGCTTCATGTTGCTCCACCAGAAGTATTGTCTAAGATTCTGATACATCTTGTTGCCTCCAGGGTGTGCAAAGTATGGCGTCTGATGCGCTTTCTCTAAGATCTTCCTTTTTAATTCCTCATTCCTTGGAACGCAGAGTCATCCTTGAAACCGTAAAGACCCATCTTCATGAATCACGAACCCTGATGCCTTTCCAACTTCTACCTCTTGCTTTAATCGCTTGATCTATTCATCAGACTCTCTTGTTCCTGGATAATCTCTTCTAACAGAGCGGGTAAAACTTGCATGAATCCCAAGTACGATGTTCCTGACTTGGGTATAACCTCGATCTCAAACTTGAGAAATTTCTCGATCAATACGCTCTGTGTGATTGTCAGTCGATTCGGATTCTCTTCCGTGCATTTGACTTGTTGGCTCAAGGCATCAGTTACAATATTTACCTTTCTGGGGTGGTACTGGATATCTAGATGATAATCCTTGAGCAATTCAAGCCATCTCCTCTGTCTCATATTCAGCTCCTTTTGTGTGAAGATATACTTCAGGCGCTTGTGATCAGTGAACACCTTGCATGACATGCCATAAAGATAATGCCTTCAAATCTTCAACGTAAACACCAACGCTGTTAGCTCTAAATCATGAGTGGGGTAATTGACTTCATACGGCTTCAGCTGTTGTGAAGCATAGGCGATCACCTTCCCATGCTGCATGAGAATGCAACCAAGACCTTGCTTTGAAGCATCGCTATAAATGCAGAAGCCTTCACTACCCTCAGGAAGGGTCAAGATATGTGTCGAGGTAAGGCGACTCTTCAACTCCTGAAAAGCCTTTTCACATCTTTCAGTCCATTCGAACTTCGTGGTCTTTCGTGTGAGATTGGACAACGGCCCTTCGATCTTCGAGAAACCTTCCACAAATCTTCGATAGTAACGAGCTAGTCCCAAGAAACTTCGTACTTCTGCAACATTTGTGGGCCTCATCCATTCCATAACTGCTTCGATTTTCTTGGGATGTACTTTGACTTCTTCTCCCAAGATCACGTGTCCCAAAAATGCGACTTCTCTCAGTCAGAATTCACATTTCTTAAACTTTGCGTATAGTGGGTTAGTCCTTAGTGTCTCTAGAGTGATACGAAGATGATTCTCATGGTCTTGAGGGGTCCTCGAATATATCAAAATATCATCAATAAATACCACCACGAAGGGACCCAAAAACGGTTTGAACACTCGATTCATCCCTTACTGATCCACTACTTATCGCTCTATTGTGAGAGGCCTTCAGTATGTCAAACTAATCCATCGAGATGTATGCTTTGCAATTAACAAGGCTTGTCAATTCATGCAAGCTCCAATAGATGAACATTGACAGCTTGTCAAATAGATCCTCGTTACCTCAAAGGTACGCAAAAACATGGATTATATATTCAACATACTAACATTCACTCTCTATCGCTATTTTGCGATGTGGATTGGGCTGACGATCCCATTGAGCGAAAATCCACTGGCAGCTATCTCATCTACCTTGACCCCAACTTGATTTTTTGGAAATCCAAGAAGCAACATACAATGGTCCGCTCCTTGACCGAAGCAGAGTACAAATTGTTGGTTGACACCACAGCGGAGTTGATCCACCTCTACAAGCTCTTGTGCGAATTGGGTTTTCCACCTTCATCTGCTCCTACATTTTGGTATGGCAATCCTGGTGCTACGTATCTTGCTGTCAATCCCATCTTCCACGGTCGCATGAAGCATGTCGAAATTGATTTTCATTTTGTTCGAGATCATGTTACTAAATGCTTCTTATAAGTTCAGTTCATCTCCACACATGACCAAATTGTGGATATCCTCACCAAGCTCCTATGCACGACACGCTTCCAGACATTACTCGACAAAATAAAGATTTGACCTTCGCCATCTTCATGCTGAGGAGATGTATCAAGACAATTCAATAATCATCCAATGGCTAGTTCACCAACCAACCATCACCTACCATAATTAGTGCTTGTAATTATATCCATGTAATAATTCTCATCTATTTATATCCTTATAACCATGTTGAATTATCAATGAGAATGAATGTTTCTTACACTCATGAGTTGAAAACGTTTCCTTGCAATTTTAAAAAAATCGAAAAAATTATCATTTTTCTCCAATAAAAAATTGGCCCTGAGTGGGTCCATGAGCCAATGAAAGACCTAGTGAAAAACCGAGAGCTGCTGAAAGAGGCCCTTTCGCCTCTCGGAAAGGGCGATGCAAAAGGAGGAGAAGCGATCTAGCTCTGGGCAAAGCTTCCTGAGAAATATCGTGATGATGACTTCAAGGTCATTTACTAGCTCGCTAACACATTTTGAAGTGTGTTTATTACAAATGCACTAAAATTCTGCCGAACAAAAAATATCACATTATCGTACTACTATTTAATTCCCCATTCTATGATGAATGGTAGGGAGCATCATCTACAGTAGCATTTGAGACTTGGAACAATAGTATGTACTCTAAAGAAACACTACAAAATGGTACAAATAAAAAGACGACCGGAAATTGCAAAAAAATAATATGGAGTTGGATTCTGTTTCCGCAAAAGTAGAGCCCCTTTTCGAATTTGAGCAGCCGTATCTATCATATCACACAACATCTGACACAAGACTCAGAAATTTCTGAGTTTAGGGGGCGGCTCTTTCAACAGTAACCGCCACGAGAAGAACCCAAGGGCAAGAGTCTGCCAGAACCACCTGCTCGCGTTCGCAGGGTCTAACCTTTTGGCGAGGCGCCATGCGTAAATGGCCTCGCCAACATGCGCAGCAATGGCTGCAATCGCAATCACTCTAATAAGCAACATTTTCCGGAGAAGGAAACATGCCGCAACTTTGAAGGGCCAGAGGGGCTTAAAGTTGGGGAAAAAGGCCACGCCAATTAATGAATCCATAAATATTATACAGAACAGCCAAGCGTATATCGAGGGTTTATCGATAGCTTTCCGGCGCTTCTGTTGTCTGTTCGAGGATGTTACTGACATGCTTTCGTCCGGACTAATCTTTGGAACAAAACCCAACTCCTTCCTAGCTTCAGAAGAGAGAAGTTGCACGTCAAGCCAACCTGACACAAATCATGATAAGCACATAAGCATTTTCACGCCCTTGTATATAGTAGTGGCAAGTATATATGATAAAAACCAATATAATCATGGGTGCGATGTTGTTGCTGTAGCAGCAGCAATACCGCAAGTTGATAAAATTATATTATAAGTTCAAAAATTTAAATTGAAATTTGTTGAGTGTATACTGTTAAATTTTAGTTATAAAATACATTGAAATATTGATTATATACATTCATCAATTTATAATATAAAATTTTTAACTTACAATATAACATGCAGTATTTACAGTAGCGAGTACGATGTTACTGTAGCACAGATCATTTTAGGCTCGCACCGATGAACAAAAGCAAGAACAACGTCTTTGGAGACGAAACATCTGATCTAGAATAAATTTCTAATATACGATTATTGGACGCATATCATGCTTGCTAGGTTCATGACGGGAGTGTTGGATTAAAAAGAGATATAGGACAGATAAAATAAACACCCAATATCAACATTTATATTAACCAATAATCGTAACAAAATACACCTCATATTTTTAAAAATATGTTTAGCACTTACCACAATCTTTTTTTTGAATAAAGAGGAGAAGAGGAACAAGCCCTACACGCAAGAAATACTACTTGAGCTTTGTTTTATAGGCCTTAAGCTCAATCTAGAAATCTCAAACTAGTGCACATCAAGCACTTGTACAAAGGAAATCTTGTCAAGCCTTCACATAACCACAAATCCAAATCTTGTAGATAACCTTGCACTTGATTGAAGTGGTTGAAGAGTTAAATCATGTAAAGATGATTGTGATAAGGCGGGGAGAGGGAAAGGAATAGTTGATCATTAAAAAGGAGCGCCTAATTTGGTGTTATAATATCATGCTTGTTACGTTTCAAATCAATCTGAATCATTTTACTACAGTTTCAAACATGAATAATGTACATAAAGTTCAACAGATAGTCTTATCCCATGTGATGCTCATCCCACTCTATTCCAAGATCACAAGTTCAATCATTGGAAGGGTGGAATGATGTTTCATTTCGATCAAGCCAATAAACGAATGAGAAAAACTGTCCTTGAAGGGAGATTCATCCCCATGGGTCCTTCTTTGGATCTAAATGATAAAGGGAAACTTGTTTCCAAAGAGGAAAAAGATTTCTCTGAGAAGGACAAGGATCTCATTCAAGTTGACACACGAACTTTAGGGATTATTATGAAATCCCTAGATAATGATATGCTTGAATTGGTCATACATTCTAAAACAACAAAGGAGGCATAGGATGCCTTGATTATGAGAAATGATGACACTGATGAATTTCGTGAGAATAAGCTGAATTTTCACATTCAGCAATATGAGCTCATCAAGATGAATGACAATGAGACACTGAAAAAGTTCTTTGTCAAATTTAACATTCTAGTCAATACTCTGAGGGATCTTAGGGAGAATATTTCTCCTCAAAAGGTTAAGTTGAAGTTTCTAAGGTATCTCATCCCTGAGTGAAACACCAAGGTTACTGAAGGGAGTCCAGAAAATGGACCAAACTACCATAGCTAACCTTTATGGTGTCCTGTTGACTTACAGCTTCGAAGGAAAGGGTTGCTGCAGAAGAGTCTTCTGACTCACAGTCAGAAGGCTCAAGTGAAGAGTTGGCCATGCTGAGCAAAAGATTCAGAAAATACTTCAAAATGATGGGAAGGCCTTACAAAGATCCTCATGCATCCAGAGACTCTGAGCTCACCTGTTATAACTGCGGTAAGGTAGGGCACTTTGCTGCTCAGTGCAGGAAACCTTCAAACAAACATTCTACAAAGATGAAACCAGAGCAGCAACCTCAAAGAAAGCCATTTAGAAAAGGAAAGGCTCTGACTGCAAAACATGTAGTGATATTGAGTCAGACGATGATGATGAAGCCTCAGAAGCCTCCTCCAGAGCTCAAAAGTCGCTCATGTATCTCATGGCTCGAAACAGTGATGAGGTATATGATATCGACATTGATACCATCTCTAAGAAAGAGATGAAGACAATCATTCTCAAACTCACTGAGAAAACTTATAACTTGAATAGAAATTTCAAGGTTCTCATGGAGGAGAGAAATAGAATGAGAGATGACCTTATAGTAGCCAATGAAAGGGCTACTGATGTTTACAAGCTCGCACTCCATTCTCAAAGGATCCAAGAGGAACATAAGTCTACCTCTGGACTTCTTGAAGTCACTGAAGCTGAGGTGATCAATCTAAAAAATGAGAATAAAGAACTCAAGCTTCAAATTCACAAGTAGAATGGAAGAACAAAAATTTTCAAAGAAATTCATTTTGTTCATGGCAAGAACTCTAGAGCTGGTTTGGGCTCTTGCAATAAGGTTGAGACCTCTAAGGAGGCTCAACCCACCAAATCATCCTCTACCAGTAAGGTTAAGACTCCAAATGGGTCTCACCCATCCAACCTTCATTTGATAAGGTGATGGATAACCCCATTCTACCTAAAGTCAAGAACGCAAAGAAGTCTCCTTCTGTAAGTCACTTTAAGCACCCTTCTGTAAAAGGACAACAGAAGAGTTCCAACTCAGCTACCCAAGCAAAGCAAAAGAGTACTGGAGAGATTAAGCAAAGGAGACCAAGTAGAAGAAATGAATCTCAACTTTTCTCAAAATCCCTCTCTTCTACTTGTGTATACTATCCTCCCATAAGAGTATGGAATAAATCTTTTTCATAACCAAGTTTGTGGCAAACATTGATTTCATACCCTACTGTACCATTGGAAAGATGGTACTCTGCTGCATCACCAATGATACAGCGTAAACCGAGTTCGTAATCCACAACACACAAAGTCAAAGATTATTTGTCACAAATGTAGGAAGGAAGGTCATAAGACCTATTACTACACTACTCCACCCAAGAAATCAACTTGGGTGTGGGTGCCAAAGACCAATTAGATAGGATCAAATCTTGGGGACCGATGATCTAACTAAAATATCTTGCAGGAGCATTATAATCTAACATAGTATCTAGATAGTGCATGCTCAAGAAATATGTTTGGATACAAGGCCTTACTGTCAGACTTCATAGAAGAAGATGGTCTCCAAGTAATCTTGGGTGACAGTAAGGAAGGTAAGACTAAAGGCTATGAAACCCTTCGTACAGGTTCACTAGTCTTTAAGCATGTAGCCTATGTTGAAGGACTTGTTCATAACCTATTGTCCATAAATCAATTATATGACAAGGACTATGATGTGAACTTCACCAAAGGCCTGTATAAAGTAAGGGATCGCAAATCGAATGAGATTAAGTTAATTGAAGAACACATGGAAATGTTTACATTGTGGATTTCATGAACTCTTCACCCAATGACACCACTTGCGTTTACAAAAATGAAACAGAAAAGGCGCCATGGCTCTAGCACAGGAGACTGGCACATTTAAAGTTCAAAAATTTTTAAAACTTGCCTCTCGGAATTTAGTTAGAGGCTTGCTTAAAATAAAGTTTTATAAGGACAAGCTATGTGTCTCTTGCCAACATGACAAGCAAACAAAGGTAAGTTTTAAAAGCATCAATACTGATCAAACAATAAGGTGCTAGAGCTGCTAAACATGGACCTTTTTTATCCAGTAGAGGTTAAAAGCCTAAGTAGGAATAAATATACATTAGTCATTGTAGATGATTACTCTAGGTACACATGGGTATTCCTTCTACACAAGAAAAATAACACTTATGATGTCCTAAAAAGATATCTTAGGAAAGTTTGAACCAAAAAGGGTTTGAAAGTTGTTACAATAGGAAGTGATCATGGAACTAAGTTTAATCAATATGTTTTTTATCAGTATTGCAATGACCATAGAATTAATCATAACTTTTCTGCACCTAGAACCCCACAACAAAATGGGATTCCATAAAGAAAGAATAGAACCCTAATAGAAGATGCTAAGACAATACTACATGACTCAAAGTACTAAATGTTCCCTAAAAAAAAAAAACAATAAGCCTTTTGTGACCGTTTTAAAATTTTGATCATAAAATTAGAGACCGAACCGGTTGTCAAGTTGTTTTAAATAAACATCGACAGCGTCGTCCTTCTTTCTCCCCTTTACCCATTTCTCCTGACGATCTCCCTCTTCTCTTTGTCTCTGTCGTCTGTCGCCATCGGTTGTCGCCTCCCGCCGTAGGTCGTCGTCACAGCTCTATCGTCGGTCCATCATCCATCTCCCCCACTCTCCATCGGTCCCAATTGCCACCATCCCCCACTGTCATATCACCAATTCGCCATCGGAATATTTGGGGTCGTCGGCCGCCAACGCCTGTTCCAATGGTCATTGCTGTGTGTGGGTTGATTGAGGAGGAGTAGGAGAGCCGTGAGACTCGTGATTGATTAGGAGGTTTCTAGATTTTCATCAAATTCCTAATTGTAAAATCTTCTAACCTTAACTCTAATTTTAATTTTTATATCTTTAATTGGTATGATTATTGGCATAATTTTTGTTGATATAGAGGTTTGGGTTATTTGTTGAATTGTAGTTGTTTGTGTTCATGGTTAATTGTGTTGTGATGTTGGATGAAATTTGTGATAAGAATTGGCTTGTGGTTGAAGAATGGAGTGGTTTGGATGATGAGTTTCGGATATGTTGATTTTGTTGAATTAATGGTTTGGATGAATTAGTTTAGATGGGTTGATTGTTGGAATGGGTTAATTTGATGAGTCGAGACAAATGTGTCTCTTCTTGGGAGAATGGGTTGAGAATGGAGTGGTTTTGGATTTTAGCTAATTGAAAAAGAAAATAGTGAAAAAAAAAACTAGTTAAGCTTGTTAGAGGGAAAAAAAAATTATGTGACCAATTTAGCTTTGAAATGATTGGAAAAAAAAATAATGATAGCTAAGATTGAGTTGTATTAGTTTTGAAATTTTTTGAACTGAAATTATTCCTTAAACGTAAAATATATTGACTAGTGAAACTTGGATTGTGATTTTTGTTTGTAGACAGAGTGATGAATTCATATTTATCATGGATGTATGATAGATCCTGGATGTATGAACGATTAGTCGATGGATTTTTTAACGAGAAGTATGCTCCGAATGTCGACAAGTTCATAAACTTTGCTTTCAACATCAACCGTTGAACTATGCTAGATACTTGAAGCGTCCATGTATAAAGTGTTGGAATAAGTACTATCAGTTTGTTGATGTTGTGAGGACGCATTTGTACACGTCCGAGTTTTTGCCCAAATGTTGGAGGTGGAGTTTTCAAGTTGAGGTTGAAGTAGGTAAATCATCGAGAATGTCCGGGGCTAATCCCTATGAGAACATGATGACGGATGATTTTGGGGCTGCTAACTTTGGGAGCATAGTAGGGAAAAGAAATGATGTCAAGGACAATCCTTTGTCTGCTTCCAGAGAGTTCTTTGACATATTGAATGCAGCACGAGAGCCATTGTATCATAGTTGCAAACTCTCTCAGCTGGAGGCCACGTCTAGGTAATTGAGCATCAAATATGAGTACAACGTATCTCATAGGGCGACAAATGCTATTGCAGCTCTGTTGAAGGATATCGACCCAGATCATAACGTGATGACGAGCACGTTGTACTCGACTAACAGGTTGTTGAGGGGGATTCGGCTTTCTGTTCGGAAGATAGATATTTATCCCTATGGCTGCATGTTGTTTTGGAAGAGGGATGATGGCTTAGAGTCATGTTCCATTTATGGGGCATCTTGATACAAGGAAAAGAAGAGAGACAAGAAACGAGTTGCCCTGAAAGTATTTAGATATTTTTCGATAACTCCGAGGCTGCGACAATTGTATGCAACTAAGAACAATGCCGAGACGATATCTTGGTACTCCATCAAGTACAGCGTTGAAGTTCAGATGTCGCATCCATCAGACAGTGAGGCTTGAAAGTATCTGGATAGGGAGTTCCAAGTGTTCTCTACAGAATCAAGAAATGTTCGCTTGGGATTATGCACAGATGGATTTGCTCCTTTTGGTAATTTCGGATCCAAGTACTCATGTTGGCCTGTGATATTGACGTCATACAATCTTCCTCATAGATTATGCCTGAAGACTGAGTTCATGATCCTCTCCATGATCATTCATGGGCCTAAAAGTTCAAAAGAAAATGTGGATGTATACTTGTAGCCTTTCATTGATGAGTTGATGCATTTAGGGAGCTTTGAGGAGGAGACGTATGATGTTCATCGACGACAGACATTTCAGATGAGGGTTGCATTGTTGTGGACCGTCAGTGATTTCCCAACTTATGCAATGTTATCTGATGGAGCACAGTTGGAAGACTATCATGTTCTTATTGTATGGAGCATACCAAGACCTTCACTTTGAAGCATGAGAAAAAATAGTCATGGTTCGACTGTCATCGTAGGTTCTTACCTTACGGTCATCCTTTCTTGGATGACAAGAGTGGCTTTTCGAAGAATAGAACCGAGTATGATGTTCCAGTCCCCATTTATGATCGAGATGAGATGCGTGATCGTGTATTTTTAGCAAATCCCAAGGATTTCCACGAGTCTTACAATTGGAGCAAGCATAGCATTTTTTGGAATCTTCCATATTGGAGCAAATTGCTAATCAGGCATAATCTCGATGTCATGCATGTTGAGAAAAACGTGTTAAATAATATGTTCAACATTGTTATGGATGTGAAGAGCAAGACGAAAGAAACAATTACAGTAAGAAATGACATCAAGCTGTAATGTAACCATCCGAAGTTGCATTTGAAGACTATGAGGAATAGGAAAGGCTTAAAAAAAAATGGTCATTCTAGAGGCTCCTTATGTTTTGAAACAGAAGGTAAGAGAAGTATTATGTGAATGGTTCAAGAAGCTGAGGTTTGCAGATGGATATCCATTCATTCTAAGACGCTGTGTTCGTGAGAATGAATGGTGTCTGAAGGGATCAAAGAGCCATGATTATCATGTCATCATGCAGAGATTGCTCCCTGTTACCTTGAAGGAGCTATTGTAATCCAATTATGTATGGAGTGTCTTAACGGAACTCAGTTTACTTTTTAGAGATCTTTTTTGTAATACTGTTTGCTGTGAAGATATGGAGCGATTAAAGAGGCAGATTTCTGAGATTTTATGCAAGCAAGAAAGATTGTTTCCTCCTGTATTTTTGAACTCTATGGAGCACTTACCTTTGCTTTTATTCCATGAGGCTAAAAATTTCAGACCGATTCACTATAGATGGATGTATCCTTTTGAAAGGTATAATTTATACCGTATATATTTTTTTAACCTTAAAAAAATCCTAGATAGGTACTCAAGATGAAATTTTGTCCCTTCAGATTTTTGTTTCACTTGGAGGGAAATATTGACAACAAAGCACATGTCGAGGGCTCTATTTGTGAGACATATCTTATGGAGAAGCATAATAACTTTTACAAGAACTAATTTGGTCATGGGATGGATACTAAATCAAGAGATCATCATCGCAATTGTGGAGAATGGGACAATGTTGATGATTCACATCTTCTATCTGTGTTCCAAAGGAATGGGGGATATTTTCCACGTGATAACTTTGGGAAAAAGGCTACTTTAGATCAAAAGGATTTTTTTTGTCGCCCATACATATGTTTTACGAAATTCTGAGTTGCTCTTTGAGTATAAGAGGTAAGAAGTAATCTTCAGAGTTTTTTGAAAAAAGAGCATTTTTTTCAATAACAAAGGTTTATTTCAATATGACTTTAGGCTATTTGAGTTAGACCTAACAAGAACGGGGCGTTTCATATCAAGGCAGGAGATATGGACCAGACTTAAAGATTCATGGCATATTTGGTTTCAGAATTATGTGAGAGTGAACTATTTTTGTGCCCTGTCATAGAATGTGTAACACTGGGTCGAAGTTTGGTGAACCAACTGGTCACTCCTCTTGAAGTATCGGACCCTTTTTTTCGTTGCCTAGGTTACACCTTCGGAATACCCTAGAAGGAAATTTTGCTATACTTCCTTCAATCTTCACTTTACACCACGCCGACTCCCCTTTCGTCATAAGGCGTGGAATTAGAGCAAGGGTTGTTTATCAAGTAGGACCTAGTCCTTCAAATTTCGCACGTAGTAGATTGAGACACAGCCCCAGGACTAACGAGAAAGATGTAGATCGATCTACTAGATAGACAACTACATAGAGGGGCTCGATAGAGTCTATATTGATCGGAAGAATAGTTGGATTCACATCAAGTCTTATATATTTTTTTATGTTGAGTGTAGATTTTATCACACGATGTTCCTAATGAGATGATTTGTATCCTTGGTGCACAACTATCCACGCAAGTGTATAAGTATCGTCAATATTGCATCAATAGGTATTTGTTTGACACTTTCGACCATGGCTCCACTAAAGCAACTCAGAATTATCGCATATGTGTTAAAGGAGATGGTGAGAAGGATTACTACAGCTATCCTTTAGGAGATAGTGTAGCTGCAATATCTTGTGGATGAAAGATCATATCGAACGATGCTCTTCAAATACGAATGGTTTGACTCTGATAGGGGAATGAATATGCATGAGAGTATCAATTGGTTGAGATTGATAAATGTAATAAATTGAGAAAATAAATATGACATTCTTCGATATTGCGGTTGAAATTCTTAATAAGCCATTGAAAGTTCCCAGACTATGAAGGAACATGTGCCATGTTGTATCAACACGGGCCGTGTCACTATGGATAGTGAGCCATTTCCCAGATTATGAGGGAACATGGGCCGTGTCGTATCAACATAGGCCGTGTCACTATGGGCAGTGAGCCACTTCCCAGATTATGAGGGAACCTGGGCCGTATTGTATCAATACGGGCCGTGTACATAGCCACTCACCCTCCCCCTTATCTCTTAATTTTCCCCCACCATTTCTATTCCCTCATCCCCTCTCCCTCTCACCCCGACACCCTCCTTACCACCACCACCCACCTCCGACGCCGCCAGCCAGCCACCGCCGTGGCGTCGTCGCCAATCACCACATCATCGTCGCTACCCTCCTTCCTTCTCCCCCCGCAGCCAACCCCTCTTCTTTCTAGCCGCCACAGACGAAGCCAGCATCATTGTCGTGCCTCCATCGCGATCTGCCAGTCGCTAATCGTCGTCCCACTTCCCGATCTCCCCACCCCAAACACTGGACAGCCCTCACCTAAACCTCCCCACCACCAAACAACTTTTCTGCTCTCGCTCCGTTGCCAGCCGTTGCCTACTGCCACTGTTGCCAGTCGCCGCCAGCCTGCCAGCTGCCCTATTCCTCTCTTCCTTCTCATGCACGGTAACCCAACCCCTCAAATTTTCCCATGGCGCGAACTGAGACGTGGTATGTGCGCGAGTGATTGTGATATGTGGTGTTGGTTTGATGGAATTTTGATTTCTTGATTACTGTGATATGGACTGTGGTGGTCGTGGAACGATGATCCATGGGTTGCGGTGAGTTGGGGTTGGTGATGATGTACGACGATTGGGTGGTTAAGGGTGATTAATGTTGGATTAACGACTTAAGTAATGGTTATGCGATGAATGTAAACTAGAGATGAGCGAGACGTATAATAAATGAAGTACGTCATATAAAAGTCTAATCATAATTATGGAAATAAGAATGATGCGAATTAAAATATTAATTTAAAATCTCTAGGAAATCGAGCTTCATGGGATGTTTATATCGCTGTTAGCGATGAGTTCGGTGGGGTCTAGACGTACAGGATATTGTTGAGGGAGGAAGAAGGTTAGTTTCTTCCTTTTCGAGTGTGGAGGCATTGGATAAGGGATGGGGACCCCTTCTATAAATTGGTGGTCGCATTGGATAAGGGACGGATATCCTTTTTGTAAATTAGTGGTCGCATTGGATAAGGAACGGATATCCCTTCTATAAATTAGTGGTCGCATTAGATAAGGCGTGGATACCCCTTCTATAAGTTGGTGGTCGCTTTGGATAAGGGATGGATACCCCTACTGTAAGTTGGTGGTTGCATTGGATAAGAGGCAGATACCCCTTTTGTGAATTAGTGGTCGCATTTAATAAGGGGCGAAGACCCCTTCTTTGATTCTGTGGTCTAAAGGTGAAAGTCAATATCACTGTAGCACGTGCTGCAGTGGTAGAAAATAATACTACTAAGAAAGCATTGCGGGATAAACCCTTGTGGGTTTGTAAATAAAGGAATGATCAAAGTAAAAGAATGATAGAATGATCGGGGTCTAATAATAAAAAACTAAAAAGTGGTTTTAATATACTGCCAGACGTAAAGCAGGCGCCAGGGTTATAGCACGTGATGTCCCACCCATGGCAGTACCCAGGGGTCTACTGAGCGAATCACTTGCTCATGGGTTTCTTTTTCCTGTTTGGTTTGCTTTATCCTTGTTAGGTTCAAGTGAGGATGGCGATGCCTCTGAGTAGCAGCGCCTGGAGGATGTTTCTTGTATAGTATGTGTTATTAGAACGTGTGGCGGAACTTTAGGTCTTAAGGCCAAATTATGGATGATTGTAATAATGATTGTTGTAATTTGTGGCTACTTGGTTATAATTTTGGGGTTGTAAAATAATATGTACTGAACATTTCACATCCATAGTTTGGGTTTGTGAACTGAAAATTATTAGAATTGCTTCTAATTATGTTCTCTTATGCAAAACCCTATTGCTATTTTGCCTTGCTATGGACTGTCTGTACCAGCAATGACATCACGTGTCAATAATGCTAGGTACAGCCTGTGACGTTACAATAAAAACAACGAGGTATTGAAGGGGATATGATCCATTCATCTTAGCAAATCAAGCTTTGCAAGTGTGTTACGCTCCATATCTAAGCCTCACATCAAGAGATCAATGGTGTACTGTGTTACGAATGAAAGCTAGAGGGATGATAGATGCTCAACACGAAGATATACCATTTCAAGAAGATACAAATGATACACCAGTCTCACTAATGCCTCCTGAGTTTGACGATGATGAAGAAGCTGGGATGGAAGAACAAGAGGGAGAGGATGAAGAGGAAGTTGAAGAGAATAAAGATGAATCTCTTATTTCCGAAGGGGAAGAGATGGAAAAGGAGGGAGAGTTTGATGATGACTTTGATAAATTATCCAAATCGGAAGAAGATGAGGACGATGATTAGAACTCCTGCATTTGTAAACTTTTGTTAGCCAATTCATGTTTTAGACAATTAATGCTAAGTCATTAATTATTTTTATATTACTTCTTCTATGAGCTTTTATACATTTTTTTCAATTTAATTTTTATATAATATATATATGTTATTCTTTTCTTGCAGATGTCTGCAACAAAGTTTCTTATGGGATCGAGTTCAGCTAGTGCTGACAGAGGTGATAGACGTGCTAAAGGCCGCGGGCGAGGTCGAGGTAACTACTACATTTATAAATTTTACAAGTTTTTATCATATATTTATATCATGTATCGACCTTTAAAAAATAATATATAATATTGGTGTAACGCCATGGGCAATATCCAGCTTACTGGTACGTGCCGTCACTGTCGCTACAAACAGGAGTCTATTACAAGGCAAAGTCGTAACAGGGTTTACATAAGAGAACGTAAGAGGAGGCAAATATAAATAGTTGTCAACTCACAAAACCCAGTCCATTGATATTAAAATTTCAATTATAGATTATTATACAATCCCCGATACCACATTCAAATAATAACAAAGCACAACAGTTAATTATTACAGTCGTCCACAATTTGGCCTTAAGGCCCAAGGTGCTGCCACACATTCTAAATATTGAATATTATATAAGGGATCATCATCCAGGCGCAGCTACTCGCATACCTCGTCATCCTCATCAGAACCTAAACAAAGAACAAAAACAAGATAAACAAAAAATGCAAGAGCGCAAGAATCGTTCAGTAGACCCCGGGTACTACCATGGGTGGGACGTCACATGCTATAACCATGGCCCCTGCTATAGCATGTCATGCCTGGCAGTATATTAAAACTCCTTTTTATTCTTTATTGTGTCATAATTATTTTGTTCACCTTTTTAAATAAATGATTTCTAGAGTTGCGTCTCGACAAAGATCTATTCCGTCATGTTCTATTGATAATATTACATGATGCTGCTGCACGTGTTACAGTAGAGGTGCCCTCCCTTATCAAACTAAGACCATATACCATAATAGGGGATTTTTCGTCCCCTTCTTTCCAGCGACCAGAATATAATATATAAAGGGATACTACCCCTTTTATCCAATGCGATCACAATATAATATATCTGGGGATACCCTCCCCTTTATCCAATGCGTCCACAACATAATATATCAGGGGATACGCTCCCCTTTTATGCAATGCGATCACAATATAATATACCAGGGGATAATCTCCCTTATCCAATGCGACCACAATATAACAAGAGGCTCCCTCCCCTTGGTAAGGCTTGGCTCGTCCGTTCCCATGGAACTCATCTCAGTGTGTGACTTGACCCTCTTCGTGAGCTTGACTTCATCGTCCAAACAATTGTACGTGTGTCGAGGATTTATTGTCACCCTTAAGTTTAATGGTTATAAGTTTCTTGTGTGACGACTTTTAATATTATGTTCTATTCGCTTAATTAGAGAGCTCTTAGTCGCGAACTTTATTATACTAAGGTCGATTCGTCTCCATTATTTACTCTTCCTACTAA
>JAOVYX010019137.1:0-18964 GCA_035668315.1 Drosera spatulata
AGGCTAGTGGGATTCGAACCCAAGACCTTCAAGAAGAAGGTTGAGTCGAACACCACTAGACCAACCCAAGTTGGTTATTCATATAACCTCGTTGAGTTAAAAAAATATTTTTATTATATAGAATAATTTATATAAATTAAACAAATTATGAAAAAATATCCATTTAAAAAATCTATTATATTTTGTTCTTCCTAATATGAATTTATTATATGACGTGTTTTTGAAGTTATAGTATAAAAAAATTATATGTTGTATAAAAAAACAGTCAAAATAAAAGAAAAAGAATTCGGGATATTGAAATGTAACTTCCTTGATATAGAAATATTACAAATTTTGCTCATATATGTATATAAAAATATTATTTTTCGATACTCTCGGATGTCAAAAATACCGAGGTGCAATGGGAGCACTAAGGTCTCTAGAGAATGGTCATTAATACTATCCTCTTAGTTTCATGATTAAATTCTAGGTAGAATTCTCCATAGCTAGAATTAAATGACACAAAAATATCATTTTTTTTTTCAGTATGTATCTCATCAATATTTATTGTAATAATTTTCATGCTGAAAGATTTATACATCATATTTATTTTTCTAATAAAACTATCATTAATTACATAATATATTTGCTTTCCTAGAAAAAAATTGATTTCAAATCCAAATCTACGTCCTAACCGAAAACCATCATCGATATCGTCACGTATCATGGAACCATATACTGCACGTCAGTACCTGAGACGGACTACGATGAACTAACGACGACAACGACAAATTAACGAGGATGACGAACCACGACAATGACGAACTAACTACGACGACGAACTACGACTGATGACGACAACGAATTAACGACCACAAAGTAAATCCATGGTATTCTTAACTTTCAACACCCATACTCTAACGTACTCCCATTAATTTAATATCCTTTTTGAACGGTTAAAACAAGAAGAAACTAATGTAGATCACGTTAATCCCTTGATTTTTTTTTCATCGTCCAGGGCCTGTTTATCTTCCTTGATTGAACTACTTCATGTTCTCATCATATCATACAAGACTGCTCCTTTTCTTTTTCACAATGCAAAGCTTTTCTCCTTTGGTTTCAGCAGCGGCCAAGATGGGCCGACAGGTTATTTCTCCTCTTTTTCTTTTTTGTACAGGTCCGTCATCTTCTTTGTAGCAATCCTCTCGCATCGTCCGCTGATGGAGCGTTGATCATCGTCGTCATTCTGGATGGGGCCGACGGCTTTGTGTTGTGATATTGGTGGTGGAGCGTTGCTTACTTTCTTTGTGAATCAATTTGATTTTCAAGTTGTTAGTGTCGAGATAGCTGAAATGGTTTTGAGTATTGCGTAGCAATATTTTGGGTTGGTGAGCCATGAGCTTGTCTTGATATGTGGGTGCGAAGAAACTCTGAGATAGATTATATATTTTTTTTTTAAAAAAATAACGTTGTAATTTATAAAATAGATATAATTGGAGATTCGATTTTTTCTTTAAAAAAAATCTACTAGATGGTACTTCGGTGGAAAATGAAAAGGGTGAGGTACTTGTTACTAATTTTTTTTACTAAATGGTATAATTTTTTCTAAATTCTAACATGAGTGACGAAAAATAAGGAATATCCTTGTAATAGAACGTTACTAGAAAAACTCATATATAGCAGAAATTGGAATCTTGGTCCAAAGAAGCCGCTACCTTCGATGACCTTCAATCCAATTACATTGGGCCAAATGGTGCCCAAATGTACCTCAATGTCATAGGCCCATTTTTGTATGGAGGAATGCCAGGCCTCTGAGGCACGACGACGCTAAACAAAGGTCCAAGATCTTTTGGTCAAGCAAAGTTTTGAAGACTTCGCACCTCGACCATCGGAATAAGCCTTTTTTCACTCCAAACAGCGCGATAATCTAAAACAATATGACCTATGCAAGTGGAGGATTCATCATGGAGACCACGAAGTTTTACGTAACCATTATTCAACTGATACGAAATGTCAATGGGCAATGTGCTATATATCTAAACTACAATTCGTGCATACTGTTACAGTATTCAAGTTGCTACAAATCCATATATAAAGCAACCATGGAGGAGGTCAAATCCCTGTCCTTGATGAAATCACTGATTGAACAAGAAGGAGTCCTAGATCAAGATCCTGAGGAAATAATTAACAAGTATCTTTTGAAAGCAGAGAAAGAATTTTAAGAAATAAACCAGTCCCTTAAGAAGATCAGAACCAAAGGTGGAACCGAGAGAAGAATACAAGCTCGAGCATATATTTTGCAAAGAAAGTCGATGCTCATATAGAGCCCAAAACCTATCAATTTTTGTCCATTTTTTTGTCCCACCCAAAACCTATCAATTTTTGAGATTTCGAGATCGACCGGGGAAAGAGATAGAGGAAACACTAATAAGGCAATGTTCAATGTTCGTGTACCTGACTAAATGCGAAAGCTAATGAAAACTAAAGCTAAGAGGATGAAAATGTACTTATCCAACCTTATGTTGTCCGTCAAAAGCCAATGTGTTACGAACCTTTAAACCATCAATCGTGTAAGTTGTTACGAACCCTTGATCTGTATCGTGAATCTTCATTGGTTGGTCCACTTATCCTCAGATTTCCCACATTAATTTTCCATTCTTGAATCTCTCCCCACCTCCATTTCTAGGAACTTTCTCCAAAACCAATCATCAATTCAATGGTCAGTATCTGCTAAAAATAAATACCATTATTTAAATTTATCGATCACAGAGAGTAAAAGAGAGTTGAATTTTTCACGGAGAAATCACCAACGCGGCACAAGAAATTTCCGTCTGCTTAAAATCTTACATTTTAAATTATGCAACTTGGTTTCATACATTCACATCTTCATTGTATAAAGTCCCACACACCAGTACATGAATCTCCATTCATCAATATCATTCATTCACTTCTAGGAATCTCAAACTACCCTTTTGTCATCCGGCCTCGAAAGAGATCATGAAGCCACAATCTCAACCGGCGGCCGGCTATCCGGTGAATCCTCAAGCCGAATGGTCCACCGGACTCTGCGAGTGCTTCTCCGATGTCCCCAACTGTAAGACTTTCCGATTGATTTTCCCTATCTTGAGAAATCGATTTCATAAAAAATTTGAGTTTGTGTACAAATCTATTACTCCTTTCCTTTTAATGTCAACAATAAAATTATTCATATCATGAATTATTTGTAGGACAATCATATAAAATTATCATGAAAGATTAATGATAATTTATGTTATATATTATAATTTTAGGATAATGTCTTAATTTTTTTATATCTTTAAAAGACGAAAAAAAAAAAACGTACTCAAAACAACAATCCGATAATGATATAAAGGCATAATTTGAACATAATAAAAATAATATATTATAGATCCATTGCTTATGAATAAGCCAAACATCGTGAAAGAAGGACAAATAATATTATTTTTTATCATAACATTAGCGGTATCTATCTTATGACGAAATTGGTTCTGCTTGTTGTTTACAGGTTGCTTGACATGCTGGTGTCCGTGCATTACTTTCGGGCAGATTGCTGAGATCGTTGATCGAGGATCATCATGTATGCTAACATAAATGAAACGAAACCTTATGAATTGATGATGATCTAGGTTGATCTGCTGATTCTGACTCTGATCTTTGTTCTTGATTTGTTTGGAAAATGCAGCTTGCGGTGTGAGTGGAGGGATCTACGCGCTCATTCTTGCACTCACTGGTTGCCAATGGATATATTCTTGCACGTATCGCTCCAAAATGAGGCGCCAGTTTGGGATGCCGGAGTCCACTGGCGGTGACTGCTGTGTTCACTTCTGCTGCGAGGGGTGCGCCTTGTGCCAAGAGTATCGTGAGCTCCAGCACCGTGGATTCGATCCCACCCTTGGTACTACGAACATTCCTATCTATTTTCGTTACGGTTAAGATATATAATAGTAGGTTTTTTATCATCCGTTCGAACTATTGATAGAGTAGAATTGGTTTTTCGATAATTGCATTTGATTAGAAATTCTGACGTTGATGAATTCGTCCTTAAAGATCTTGAGATTGAGTGTACTTTTTGGCCATTTGGTTCAGGGTGGCAAGGCAACCTGGATAGACAGAACCAAGGTATCGGAATGGGAAACCCTCCCCCGGTTCAAGGCGGTATGACCAGATAACTCGAGCGCTGTTTGTTACTCTTCCTCGCCCGCTGTGGTCGCTGTTGCATACGAGAGTGAATAAAGTTTCCGCAAGCGAAGTGTGTTGTAACATGATGTTTTTTCTTGATTCGATGTCTTTGATTCTGGTTGCTTGTATGTACAGTAAACCATATAATTCTGTACAACGCTCAATGAGCTTGTGTCATATTGTGAGCGTGCTTTCGAGTTCCGTTTGTTCCCCAAAAGAGCACCAGAATTGTTGACATGCCTAATGAACGGATCGTCGACAAAAGATCAGGGCCATTGAGGCGACATACGACTTTGAGTACAAAAACCGAACCACTCGACCACATACCCAAGTATGGATCAGATCATCATCAACATCCACTAATGTTAACAGGTAGCTGCAAAATTCCTGTAAGAAACGAACCAAATAAGGTTTAACCAAATGACAAGCATCAGGTTTTACAATCAGTTCAGTCACACAGAAGGCAAACAAAGAAGAACCAAAGACATCAGTAAACTTGAGAATGGCTATCTATCACGAAACGAGCAAAAAGTTTAACACATGGACCGACCTCGCATTGGAGAAACTGGAGTCAGAGGCACTTATGTGCATCAATGCTCTATTCTATCAGTGCGTAACGTTACAGCAACTAGCACTTATGTACATCAATGCTCTATTCTATCAGTGCGTAACGTTACAGCAACTAGTAGTTCCGGTTCACATACGCTCCCACATAGACATAGGTCTGACTATATTTCTTGCCAATGATTCCCAACAGTATAGCACTTCTCAACTCTCAAGATACTAGATGATTCACATTATAACAGAAACGCTGAACAATGCAAAATTTGCTTCATCTACAAAGAATTTCGATACTGACGATAGAAACCACTAAACTTCTACACCGGTCTTCAACACTTCATGCTTGAGATAATGCCCGACACCAGCTTCACATACGCAAAAATCTTTAGCTGCTTTGGCGGGTTGTGACTGGAGATGAAGCTTTACAGCTCATATAAAAATTCAATTCGCAAAAACAATATCATCACACAATCTGCAGATCAGTGCTCTCTCTATTATATGTAGATCACCCGGTCTCTAATAGCCAATTAGGGTCCCTACTCCTATGAATGCCGATTCAAAGAGTTGTTTGAAGGGCATGTTGGCGACCCACACTGTGGACTCTGAATAATAGTCCAAGCTCCGAACAATTTCGACACTGTCATGACAAAAACGCAGCTAATTAACATCCCGGCAGGAAAAGCAGAAGATGATAATTGTCATAAAACAAGAATGACAGCAAATGAAGAAGCTTCAGCTTCCATCCCCTCATGCTGGGAGGAAACTTTCAAGTTCCAGCGAGGTCAGCTTCACAACAACGACCAAATCATTTCCTCTTTGTTGCAATATCCTTCATTAGGTCACGGCATGCCATCTCATTCCGAAGTTTGATTCTGTGATTTTTGTTTTTGACTTCTTCTTCTTCCTTATCGAGTCGTACCCTTCTAACCAATTCAACTTCATAAACCTATCACGCCTGATAACACAATTACCAAGTCTTTTTTTACCCTACTAGGAGAGAAGGGCTGCATGTACAACGATGTAATTCACTTCTACTCGTATTACCATGTCCTTGTCGGGTCATAGTAAATCATATTCATGACTCCATCACTTCAGAAAACTACAGTCAGGGAGCAGCAGCAAAGGAGCCCCTAGATTGCTGAAACTACGGAAGGATTCAAGACTTATGCTCTTCTTATATTGAGTTCCCAATTTTCAGATTTAGTTCCAAGAAAACAAAAACTATAGAATAAGAAGCACGCTGAAAACTACAAGTACCTTTCATCTTTTGGCAGCATAACTACGAACGTTGAACTCCCATCAGTTCAGAGGGAGAACGGCATCCAGCTTCTTTTGAAGCATCCATCCTCTTGGATATTCGGCACTGAGAGCTTCCAAGTGAAGATGCCAGTTCATTATCCTTTGACAACCTTCCGGAATGCCTTCTATTTGGCTTTCATCTTTCACCAGCTGTTGTATAAATGTGGTCTCCTATAGATCCAAACATCATTTAAATCAACAATTCAGCATTGTTCATCATATCACTCTCTCTTCTATCCAAGAAAGGAAAAGTGGAGAAATCAAGTAAATGGAACAGTATCGCACCTGGAATCCCTCTTTCACAGTGTCTAGCTGACGGATTGGGTTCGCATAGGGGCGCTTCCATCGCTTTGAATCCCATAATATGGTGCTATTGAAAGCAAAACCTGACATGTCAACGTGAAATCTCCGCAGCCACTTGCTTTTTTCATTGGTGTGCCATCCTATCACTGCACTTCCATTGCAAACTGGACCTTCCAATATTGTCTTGCTTTTGCTTTGTGCTAGCATAGCCACAGGCCAAGTGCCAAAACGGCTGTCAAGATAGCAAGGATATCAAAACTGTCAACAATTCTTTCCCAAGGATGCTCCTCTTAGCAATCAAATGGAAACTAAATGTGCCTGCTACTCATGCCAGGATGAATCCCAGAGGCCATTTCCTAAAATCTATGGCCAGGATTCATGTCTCAATATTTCCCTGTTTCACGGCACAGAATCTAACCTAATTTCCAGCTGATTTCTAAAAAAATTGTCATGGTAAATGATGAGCCATCCACCTTCAGGAAAAGTGATAAGTAATAACTAATGCACATACATCCTACGAGTCATAATTAGCGACAAGCTCAATTACAAGACGAAAGGACCAATAACTTTCAGCATCTCACGTGATAATGCCATATTCATTTCAGCGCAAGCCTTTAAGAAAGATAAGATACAACCAAATAAGGACTAATTCACTCACTGCACAATCATAACCAATGTACCATTTTAGATATCTAACTAGCAATCTAGTCTTTCCAGGCCAATCTGTCTTAATTAAGGAAGATCTACACGAAAGGACCTAATCGAAGCTTAGACTAAGCCTGCAAAAGGAACTACATAGGAAGATGAAATCAACCCATCTCATAATTAGATTCATAGGATGCCCACACCATCAGCATACATTTTAATGCGGCTAAAAAATTGAAACATGATTCCCTAAAATCCAACGCATTGAATCAACTGTGATGATACTCCATAGGGAGGAGACCATAAGTTAACCATCCCTAGAAATTCATACTAAAACCAATAGATAGTTCTTTCTTCATCTGTATATTATTCGTAGCTATTCCTCTAAACTACCACCAAATATTGTAGTCAGTGACTAATCTTCAGTCTCGGATTCACGGATATTAAAAGGAAGAAAAAATACTTTAAATCCTATTTAGATCTTTCTAGATAACCGGAGGAAAGGCCACAACAAGAAACCAGCACTTTTCAACAACGGAAAGCAGAAAGCGATGCATCCAGCATCTACTCAATGAAGTAACAATAAGACAACAGGAAACCAGTCCAGTGCTCAAATAAACTGTCATGGAAAACAGAAAGCAAACCCTCTGATAACGACTCCGCTCAAATAATCTAATGTCACATCAACACACACAAACGGCCACAACAAAACCATCAATGCAGACTAACATTCGAATTAAACAAACAGTGCCGAGCTATACCTGATCCCTCTCAATCTCTCGAACAAGTCCAACGAATACACATTATCATCATCAGCAAAGTACACGATCCCATCAAGCCTATGCATCTCGATATGCCTCAACGCCACATTCCTCTGCCCCACCCCTCTATCCTTCACATCCGTCATATTCTTCTCGCAAACCAAATGCCTATACGTAACACCGACACTCCTCAACATCTCCGCGGTCTCCGCTGACTGACCGCCGATCTCCACCACGATCCACAACACCGGCGGATTCACGAGCCTCAACACTTGCCCTAACCTACTCAAATAGTACCCCTGAAACATCCTATTACACGTCGGCGTCACCACAATCAACAACTTCCTCGCCTCCTCATAATCGAATCTCTCCTTCTCATTCTCCTTCCTCTCAACAAACGACACACTCCCAATCTCAACGGCCCTTACATTGACGTCATTCTCCCGCGGCCGATCGATTCTTCCGCTCGCGATCTCCTCGGCCCTCAGATTGACCACATCAGGCTTCATCTCGAAGCTGAAATCGCGCGGCCGGATCTCGTCACGGAACCGACCGAACGGCATTAATCCAAGCAAGAAACCGAAAACGCAGAACACAAAACATCTGTACAACGACCACCGCCAGGACAATCTCAGGCGGGAGAAGAGGCGGCGGAGGAACGCGGCGGCGGAGATCGGTGGGGAGAAGAGCCGCGGCGGCGGCGGCTTGGAGGAAGGGGAGAAAGGAGAGCCGTTGATGTGGTGGTGATGTGAACGGTCGTGATTCGCCGGCGAGAGAGTTCGGCGGATCGATGCCATTGATTGTTTTGGGGTTTGGGTTCTCCGATCACATGGTGGGGATTTGGGGCCGTTGGATCTGGGAGATGGACGGCTGAGATGAGTCGGCTGCTGAGGAGGGGGGCGGAGACGTGTAACGGAAAATGCGCGTGGAGGCACGTGACGCTGGATGGGGTTTTGGGGCGTGTGATTTGCCGACGAAAGAGACTTGGTGGGACGTGAGAGCAATGATATACTCCTCCTTGGCTTGTTCACATTCTGAAATTTGTGTAATTATTTGTCTAAACAATTGATTTTGATCTTCTATTAAAAAAAAAGTGCTTAAACTAGACTCTAGAATAGGACGTCTCTGATTCATATAACTGGCCAAATTGGATTTCTTCTTCTAGTGGATTTCTTAATTTAATTTACCAACTAATTTAGTTTAGTTTAGATTTTCATTTAAAAATGATTATTTTTTTAATACTTTTTCCGTTTCAATTTATTTATCGTTCATATCAAAACACACAAATTAAAAAATTTTAATGATACATGTTAGTGACAAAAGAAATTTCATTTTTATTCTTATCAATGATAAGGTGTTTAATGATTGTTTTCATAAGTTAAAAAATAAATAATAATAAATATATGAATAAAATTGATAAATTATTTTTTGTTTTTATCTATATTATCTCCCACTATATATATTTTGAAACTTTATTTCATTCCCCAAATAACAATTCCTTGAAATGAAGTGAATAACAATTTTTAAATAGAATCAAATGATAACTAATACTCTCTCAGTTCCATAATATAAATAACGGTTTATACAGCACATGGATTTATGTGTGTGTTAAATTTGATGAATAAAAAATATTTTTTGATGATAGTGATGCTTACTGTAATAGTTGTAAGAAAGGATATTGGATGTATTATAATAAATAATGATTGTTTTGATATATTTTTTATTTAAAAAAATTATTAAATATGATATATTATATATATTTTAGAACGATGCAAATAAACAAATATTACTTATATGATTAAACAGAGAGAATAGTAAATAACTATCTTTTCAACCTAACATAGTCTTATATACTGTTCATCTGGGTTCACTATATTTTGATTTTGCACGCATATCAATGTAAAATTTGACGCGCGTACAACGACGATCAAACATAGTTTTTTTTAACTTCATCATGAAACATCAATTATTATGTAAGTTATGTATTTCAACCTAATATATGTTACGGAACGATCAGACGTGATTTGATAAGAAAACGAGACTTATAATTATTTACATAAGATAATACGAAATAGTTATCGAAAATATGTCACTGATTTTATATCATAAAAAAATTTCTACGAAGATTCTATTTTACATAATCATTGTTATGAAATCTTTCAATAATATTTTTTTGTGATATAAAAGTAATCTATACAACTGATTTTTAAATCTATTTTATAAATTATAATTAAATATATATGTTATGAATTGTATGTGATGGGGAGAGAGGGAGGGAGAGAGAGAGGGAACTGCCATTCCGAAGGAAAAATTAGGGTACTAACACCAGAGCAACAGGAGTGGAGCGGGTGAAAGAAGAAGAGGAAGCTGAGGGAGCAAGCGGAAACCGAATTCAAAGGATCGATCTCCTTAGAGTAGAAAGAGATGAGAATAGCGGTGGAAGGATGTATGCACGGAGACCTCGACAACGTCTACGCCACCATCAAGCAATTGGAGGAGGAGAACACCAAGATCGACCTCCTCATCTGCTGCGGCGACTTCCAGGTCTCTCACTTCTCTCTCTGAATCTTGTTTGTTTCTATCGTGTTGATTTGCTTTCCGTGATTCGCAATTTAGTTGTAGTAGGGAGTTGATTGATTCCAGAATTGAAACAAACTCCGGTGTGGTTTCTCACGCCTATTGTTAATCTGTTCTTTGTATTGAGCTTGAATCATAGATCTGCTTCATCGTACTTACCAAGAACGTTAGGTTTCGATTTGTGGATGATATATGCGGCATTAATCTTATAGGCATCTGCTACATAAAGGTACATTATGTCGAGTAGGTTCAGCGCATATGAATTATAGAACTAGTTGTTACGAACGGGTCTGTTAATTATAAACAAAAACAACAATGAGTGCGCAAAAATAAATGAGACAAAGATTTTTACGTGAAAACCCTTGCGGAAAAAGGCGGTCGTCGAAGACGAAGAATCCGCTAACCAAATGAGGAAATACAAAAGGAGTTACACTCAAAAATCTCACAATAAGGGATAGAGATAATAATATCTAAAACAAATCTCTTAAACCCTCAATGTATTTTTGTGTGTATATGTGAATAGCATCTTATCCCTCTCCTTCCTTATCGCCTTTCCCTTTCCTTCTCACCAAACACACTCATTGGCTCTCTGCACTTCTCTGCATCTCCCCTCCCCGCCTCTCTTCTCTTCTTATATGCAGGGAACCATGCTCAAGAACACAGAAACCACACGCAAGGCCACGCGGGGAACTCCACGCGGAGAGAACGCGGGAAGGAGAAGTCACGCGGACAATGCGGAGATTTGAGGCACCTTCAACACTGGTAATCATGTGATGACTGATGACTGAAGATTGTAATACCTTTATTCACATCTGTGATACTAGGTTGAATACTTCTATCAGTATCCATATCACATATACGAGTCAATTATATCAAAAGCTCAAGCACGGATAGAATGTTCATGATATGATTTTTTGGTCTCTTAATGGAATCGAAATTTAAAATGTTGTTGGTGTGGGGAATTAGAGAGTAAAGTCATAATGACCATTTATATAGGGAATTAGGGATAAGTTAAGCGTGCCGAATCACTGATCGGTTCTCTGCATAGTTGGGCAATCGTACAAGTTCTCCATACTCTGAAGGGGATGCGGCTTGATTGCTGAATAGATTTTCATGACTTTTTGTTATGTTTCAGTAATCTCATGAGATAGTTGCCTATGTCTCTGATAAAATTAAGTTTAGGTTTTCCATGTACTTGCTACCACTTCATTGTGCGTTTAAGCTTCATGCATATATTCATATGAAATTGATTCAGTTTACTTTGTGCTCATTTGCAGGCTGTTAGGAATGAGAAAGATCTTGAGAGCTTAAACGTTCCTGCTAAATATAAGCAAATAAATACTTTTTGGAAGTACTACTCTGGTCAAGCAGTAGCTCCTTTGCCTACCATTTTCATAGGCGGAAATCATGAAGCGTCCAATTACCTCTGGGAGTTGTGAGTTCCTGTTTTCAGATCTCTCTCTCTCTCTCTCTCTCTCTCTCTCTCTCTCTCTCTCTCTCTCTCTCTCTCTCTCTCTCTCTCTCTCTCTCTGTTGGATAAAGGATAGGTGGGTCACTACTTGCTTTCGTCTATCCTACAACATCTATTCTCATGTTATCCAGCTCTGAATGATGTTTTGTGGTGGACTTCCAATATATATATTGCTCTGCGAGAATGATTTTGGCTCTTCTTCTAGGTACTATGGTGGATGGGCAGCCCCTAACATATACTTCCTAGGGTTTGCTGGAGTGATCAAGTATGGCAATGTTCGTATTGGTGGATTGTCTGGAATATACAATTCTCGCCATTATCATCTAGGTTGTTTGTTAGTTAAGAAATCTTTTGGACTTTATATATTTTAGAAAAGAAGGTTCTTGTTAATGATTGGGTTCTTCTTTCATGACTTTGTCTTGGTAGGATAGCCTATCTATCCCATCACATATTGAAATGATTTGTTGTCTGTTTTCTTTACAGGGCACTTTGAAAGGCCTCCTTACAGTGAAAGTGATATTCGGTCTGTATATCATGTCCGCAAGTATGATGTTCAGAAGCTGATGAAAGTCAAAGAACCGATTGGTTTTCAGCTCACCTACACTGCAAATTTTCTGCCCTTGTTCGGCATGGAGAGGATGGTCCTGTAACCAAGTTTCTTGCTCTCGATAAATGCCTTCCAGGCCGCAACTTTTTGCAGGTGTTCAGCAGCTCTCCTCACTGTTTGATACGTTTTTCATTATGTTACTTTAGTCAGCTTGAAGCTGACTAGATTTCAGGTTGTAGATATTGAATCTGAACCAGGCCCTTTCGAAATTGAGTATGATGAAGAATGGTTAGCAATCACAAAAGCATTCAATCCGCTCTTCCCTACGACTGCAAGGCGTACTTACTTTGGGTGTGCATGCTTTACTTGATCTATTTTGCTCATGTGTGTGTATGCTGCTGGCTTTGTATGTTTTGTTAACGCTTGAGGCTGGTGTGGTATGTTAGGCATGTTGAAGTCAATATAGAAGAATCTCGCCAATGGGTCAGAAGCAGACTACAAGAAAAGGGAGCTAAAGTTTTTGAGTTTGTGACAACAGCACCATGCCGTGGCCCTTCGCAACCTGCGACCAATGGCCACTCAGTTGGTAAGTTTCTGTTGATGGGAGCCACTGGCCCCTTCCCTGCTGAATTTTGCTTATTATTTCTGTACTGGTGAGAGATGAATGGTTTTCACTGCAAATTTGCAATTGTTCTTTGAGATTCTTCGCTGCAGTTGTTTAGTGTTCCTTCTCTTGTCACAGAGAAAAAAGAACCATTGCTTGTTTTGTGTTCTCTTGTAATTATGGTGTTCATTGTTGCCTACAGTTGCCACCTTTATAAGGTTTTCATCAACTATTATTGGTGTTCCTGTGTTATTTTAACGAAAATTCCATGCTAGTTAAGCATTGGTGTTCCTGAACTGAAGCTTCGAATTTAATTTTTTTGATGCTTTTGCTTTGGAACTCTCATACCAAATTCATTTTTGGCTGCTAAATTTTGGCTGCAGAACATTACAGGAACCCTCAGACAGAGTCCTTGCTGACATTACTTGACTTGCCGTATCTTCTTGACGATAGAACAGACTCGAGGGCTTCGAACGTCAGTCCACTTCCTCTGATATCAAGTGGTAATTTCCTTCATCTGTTTCTCTGTGCTGGCAAGTTGCAGTGCAATCTTTTTGGCCGTTGAAATCATTGGAAATCTATCATTCGAGGCAGCAAGTGTTTGAATATCTGATTTGGAAGATTAGTCATTCAATAATAATATCTTTATTATTGAGTTTTTCTTTACGCTTAGGTCCTGTTCCTGAGAATAACGAAGATATCCCTATTGACGACATTGATGAATTGGAAGAAGTTCGTGCTGCTAGTGAGGATGAACCCGAGGAGGAGTGATTGTTTTATGTGTGGCGCGGGTATAATATTTTCTTGTTGATGTTATTTTATTTTGTTTAAAGTCTACATTCTTGAAGGTTATATACTAATCTGATGAGTGCCTTCTAGTTGTTATGCTTAATAGGTAACCAGTCGAAGAGTGAATCATGGCAATTTGAAGGGGACGTTATGAGCTCCTCAGTTTTGAGCTTGTCTATTGAAACCCTCTGAGAGCTGAAGAAGCAGACAGGTCTCGTAAACTTGAGTTTTGTTGCTCAAGCTCAGCAACTTTGAATCCTGACTTTTGGGAAATGCGTGCCTGTTGATTAGGAAAGCATTTCATTGAATTTCGATGTAGTTTTCCATTGCTGTCTTTGAGCTTCCAAGTAGCAGCTGAATGTAACCATTGAACGCACCTGTAAATCACATTTGTCAAAACAATGTACTCCATTGTGATGTTGCTGCTCGTTTTTGGATGGCTTGATACTTCATTTTAAAGATTATTCAACGGCACTAATATCTTACCCGAGGCCAAGGGCGCTCGGGATGCTGCACAATAGGGAGCAATGCCGATGTCTAAGGAGAAGATTGAGTCTAGTTTACTTGTCGAGTGAGTATTTGCATCCATGGCTGGATGGTTAAAGTGCTCACAGATGAAGCGTGGTTGTGCATGGCACGGTGGCAGGGACGGCTTGCTGTGGTGATGGCAGCCGCAACAGATTGTGTGCTGATCAGAAAATAGATACATCGAACTGAGTGAAATAATGCGAAGACGCAAACAAGGTGCATACGATATGCCGTCGTGCTATTCCATCGCATTTGTGACAGTTGGGCAATATTCTCAACCAAAGTCGACGCAGCCATATAAGGTCACGCCTTCAGATGACACCAAAGCCACATATCACATCTTTTCAAACGACACACAAAGCATACGCTTTGTGCACTTTCTGATATCCTCGAAAACACAAATCGTAGTCGACCAATACCTCTGTGTCCTCAAAATCCGTGAAGACGTAGTATTCAGATAGATATTACACATAATTATCTTACAAGTATCCATTTGTTGCCAGTCCTCTCTCGAAACTTCACTTTCTTCCTCATCAGCACAACTGTCGAAACCTCGAACACGAACTTTCCAGTGAAGAAATCCAAAACTCTCAATATAAACCAACCATGAAAGCAACAACTGTACCACAACTGCTGAAAAACACCACCACTCAAATCATGAACGACGACGACAACAACAATCACTCAGATAATCCGCTCACAAACTTCACTCAATTCCACCACCAATGGCTCCGCCGCAACCGCGACCTCCACCACCGTCTCCTCCACGGCAACACGATCCAAGAACTCGATCAAGACAAACAACAACTATTCATTGAAGAAATCCTCGCGCACTACAACGACTACCTCGAATCCAAATCCGATCTCGCCAAACACGACGTCTTCCTCGTCATCTCCTCCCCGTGGCTGACGCCGCTCGAGCGATCGCTCCACTGGATCTCGGACCCGCGCCCTTCGATCGCGTTCCGGATCCTATCTAAGTTTGTTGATGATGATCAGATTACGACGGAGAAGAGGGAGAGGATCGAGGCGGTGAGGGCGGAGACGGCGAGGGTGGAGAAGGAGTTGTCGGACTCCATCGCGAGAGTTCAGGAAACCGCGGCGGGGAGGCCGATGGCGGAGAATGCGAAGCGAGCGGCGGAGTGGCCGGAGAATGATGAGGCGGCGGCGGCGGCGGAAGAGTACAGGAGAGCGATGATGGCAGTGGTGGAGACGGCTGATGGGCTGAGGAGATGGGCCGTGTTGAAGGTGGTTGAGGTTTTGGGCCCGGCCCATGGGCTGAGGTTCTTGTGTGGGCTGGTTAAGTTTCAGGTTGATGTTAGAGAGGTTGGGCTTGAGTTGGAGGCCCAACGGGCCAGGAATGGTGGATCGTATTAGAATCTGGCCCATGGTTTTTTGGTTTTGTAGAGTGGTGTTGATCTGCAAATTTGTATAAAAGCTTGGTAGCTTGGTTCGCTTATTAAGCTTGTTCGATTGTTCAATGAGTCGAACTCGAACAAATTTTCAGCTTTGTTGGTACCATGGTCGCTACTCGGGCTACATCTTAAGGATAATGTCTTACAAGAAGGAATAAAATGACCGCATCAAATGTAGTTGATTTTAGTTTTTGATTCAAGACTGGACGTGATTATAGTTGTGTTCCTCTTTGCTTGTCTATTATTCGAGTTACAGACCTAGCAATATTGTGCTAGGATTAACATTATGGTTTCAGCGAATTGGGCTTGTCTTTATCAACCCAGCAAGTTGAACCAACCCGTCTAGCAGATTCTCCCTTTTGTTATAAAGGTAGGTTTGATCAAAGGAGGAGATTTGCTTCTAGAAAGTCAAAATGTATATAGAAAGGACAGAAGTTGATGAAGGTCTTTTTCGAGTGCGCGATCATGCAATTCTGTTCCACTCTTCTTCGAGGAAGACAAAGATAATGACAACATTGCAAGATGACTAGTAGACAACCATTCCAGAACTTTAGAAAAGGCCGAGAATGTGGTTTCACTAGTTTTATCCACCGAAGGGGTGGAGAAGATTGAAACGCAACGCACTGGAGTGGTTAAAACCAGAAAAACAACAAGGGAGGATAGTAAAGGATTCCGTGCTTTTGATTGTAGAGAGCTTATCATAATTCTAGTACGCTACTCTGTGTTTATCAATCCTTCCTAACAATAGTCATAAGATTATATATATTTCGTCGAAGATAAAAAAACTACAAATACATCATCGACAAAACTTTTTTTTTTCTGCCAAGTTTATTTTAGCAAGACAATAATCCTTGATCAACTTATGTTGGAGAATATGAGTATCAAATAACTGTTTGGAAATTTGTTTTGCTAGAAGATAGAGTGGTGGATTATAGTTGGGGTTTGGTACCAAAAACATTTGAACAAAAACAATGATCGGAATCCAATCAAAACGATGTCGTAATTGATCAACCTGGCGCCACGTCGCTAACCGCACGTGCTATGTCTCGTAGATATTCTGTGCATTTTACCCACGTTTTCTGTTTTTGACTTTTTAATTTCTCGTATTTTCATTTAATTCGCTAGGCTTAACTTTAAACTAAACACAGAAGAATTTTCAACGTTGGCGGGTTTGAATATTGACCCGAGCACCACTGCGTGGTCTGTGGATTGTGATAAAGTGCAGCCACAGGCAAACCTTATCTTGCGCGGGCACCCACGGATGATAAAATCAACAGTACACCTTCGAGAACATATGCATCATCAAAATTAGTAACAAAACTTTAATTATACATCATAATGACGAATTCAACAAGTTCGAGAAGAAATGTTTCGAATGAATTATATTGTCTTTGATGACGTAAATTTTTGCAACATAATTTTATGTGCGTATTTGATTTATCATATTTTTATTTTAATTTTAATTCTTAATTGTATAATATTTTTCTCTCAATCTAACCACACAACTCTTCAAATATGAAAATGTTTGTAAATAATTTGGGACGAATCAATTGGACAAAATAGTGTATTGTTTCCTTCCCAAAATAATTACAACAGTTTGATCAGGGGATTTGTCGAGATAAACTTTGACTTGCATCACGAGACGATTAAACATTATTTTTTTATAAAATTATTGTGAAACACTAATAATAACTTAAGTTATGTACTTTAACTGGGCCGATAACGTAATTTTTTTATATCGTCCAGGCGAATAACGAAACTCTTCAAAATATATGTTAAATAATATAAAAAATAATCTATTGTATTTATTGTGGGATAGAAGGAGTAAAATTTTTGGGACCCAGATCATAATTTTTTTTTGATAATACTGAAATATCATTCGAAATATCCTTAAACACGAGGACAAAACACAAAACAAAAAGAAAATAAAAAAGTGACCAAATTCACGTAGATAAAGTGCCGCAAGCCACAACTCAAGTCTCCTTGTGCTCCCCCCTCCCATTCACACGGTTTTCACCCCCTCTCGCGGCAACTTCCTCTCCTCTTTCCCCTCCACTCTCCGGCAACCATGTTGCCGCCGCCACTATCCACCCTCCTCGTCCTCATCACACTCCTCCCCCTCACCGCCGCCGCCTCCTCCACCGAACTCGACGCTCTCCTGACCCTCAAATCCTCCCTCCAATCCTCAAACACGACCCTCTTCTCCACATGGCTCAACTCCTCCGCCTTACCCTGCACCTTCCCCGGCATCACGTGCAACGACGCCGGTTCCGTCACTGCGATCGACCCGCTGACCCTCAAATCCTCCGCCGTACCCTGCACCTTCCCCGGCATCACGTGCAACGACGCCGGTTCCGTCACTGCGATCAACCCGCTGACCCTCAAATCCTCCCTCCAATCCTCAAACACGACCCTCTTCTCCACATGGCTCAACTCCTCCACCTTACCCTGCACCTTCCCCGGCATCACGTGCAACGACGCCGGTTCCGTCACCGCGATCAACCTCGCCAACAGCGGACTCACCGGAACTCTACCACTCGAGTCAGTATGTACTAATCTGCCATCGTTGGAGTACTTTGCAGTTGGGTTCAACGCGATCACTGGGACGGTTTCCAGTTATTTAAATAACTGCACCAATCTCACATACCTCGATTTGGGTAACAATAACTTCGAGGGCGAGTTCCCCGTGATCTCATCCCTCACCAAGTTGAATTACTTGTATTTGAATATGAGCGGGTTCACGGGAGCGTTTCCCTGGGAGTCGTTGTCTTCGATGAATGATCTCCTTGCTCTCAGCGTCGGAGACAATAACTTCACCATGACGCCCTTTCCGGCTGAGGTCCTTGGGCTGAAGAAGCTGTTCTGGCTCTACATGTCGAATTGTAGCATATCGGGGGAGATTCCGGCAGGGATTGGGGGTTTGGTGAATTTGGTTGATCTCGAGCTTGCGAATAATTATCTTAATGGGACGATTCCGGCTGAGATTTCCAACCTCGGGAATCTGTGGCAGCTGGAATTATATTCCAACTCGTTGACGGGGACATTCCCGGCTGGGTTCGGAAACCTGACGAAGCTCCAGTTCCTCGACGCGTCAAGGAATAATCTATCCGGGAATTTGTCGGAGTTGAGAACGTTGACTGAGCTGAGATCATTGCAACTATATGAGAATGGGTTCTCCGGCGAGGTGCCGCCGGAGTTCGGGGAGTTTAAGAGCTTGGTGAATCTGTCCCTTTATACTAACAACCTTACCGGCCAGCTTCCTCAGAAGCTCGGCTCTTGGGCAGA